>JAHDVE020006022.1:0-74910 GCA_022606495.2 Halesus radiatus | reverse complement strand
CCGAGCAAGGCCGGGTACAAATCAGTTAGTATTACATAAAATGAAAGTATAGTTAAAAAAAAGGTATAACATATTGACAGGATTTTCTATTGTTAGTAAATCATCGCTACCCTTATTTCTCAGTTTGCTTCGAACATTTCTGCAGTTTATAAGCCAGTTAAATATTAATTAACTTGGCAGAGATCTCGACTGAGAAAATGAATGCACCTCCCCTGAGACGATTTAATCTCTTGAGATATTATCCATTTGTATAACTGTCACATGCCGACCAGAGACCAGTCGACAATCCTGTATCATTAGACTTAAAAGCCTTGAGTAAATTAATTAAAGCTCGTTGAACTGACTGGTTCTAAGCGTGTTTAGTTCATACCTCTGTGTATATGTTTTTTTAAACATTCAAGTTTTCAATGCACAAAAACTGTATTCAATTCTTCACTCCAGTGAGCAACATAAAACTCAACAAGGGCAACAAGCCAAAATAAATATACTAGTTATTCCAAAATTGAATCTTTTGGACAGAGAAAAATAATTGTTTTTTGAGAGAATTTTTAATTATCACAATTATTTTCAAAGCAAATTTTACCGGTAATAAATCATTTTAAACACCGTCCAAATTAAAATTGGGTGAGAGTAAATAAAATCGTATGAGTAATTCGTCGCAATGTGGCCTAACCAGAGTTCGTAAATGGCTTTGCACGCAGAAACAGTTGTAAAAATATATATTTTTTAAATATTACAATTTAATATCAATTTTATTTACAAATTTTATTAAAAATAATTAAATGGTGTTCTACCAAACACGATAACAATTCATAAATAAATTTAATTCTGCGATACTATATAATGCCCTGCCAAATCAATAAAAAAATAAATAGAATTTAATATACGAGACTGAGACTGATTACTTAATTCATATTCGTGTACGAACTTTGTAAATAGAAACTAATAATAAAAATGTACAGAGGCAGTCGGGAAAATTCGAGCTTGTCTAACCATGGTTATGAGTTATGATTAGAATTCCAATTATATAACTACTCTAAAAAGTGTCAAAATATGCACTAACCATTTAACCCTTTGGCACTAACAATGCTAAAATAATATTTCTATTTTTGAAACTGATAATTCCAATGGAATATAAATCATTATAGTGCCAAAATACGATTGTAAAAAAACGAATAATATTAAAAAAATGGTAAAAATTGATACGGTTTTTCGCATTTTTTATTTCCAAGGCGGGGGTTGCAAATGACAAAATGAGATTTTAGATTTTTCGTGGGAGGGGTGAAAATAATACGTGATTGTGGTCCATAAAAACGTGGCGCAACCGCCCTGCAATCGGAAGTTTCTGAGTTCGTTTCTAAGACGCTCCATAATAATCGCTCCATTTTTGCGTATTTTATTAAATCATACAGCCATATAGACTCTTTCATTAATAAGTTTATCATTGAAAATGCAAGTCAGTCCAAGGATAATATAATGTTGTGTGAAAAAGTATATTGTGTTCGATCCAAGCACACCCGACATCACCCGACTACGCCCGAGACTCGGTGAGCGGGGAAAGCGAGGCCGGGCGAACAGAAAAACTACCACGGTGCGGTGTCGATGCCGTGGTCCACTTAGGCGACCGTAATAGCGTCTCCTCCACGTACGTTTACGCCCGCGTTTCTCGATCTTCGCTCCAAACCGTCTGTCGATATGCGCGCCGATACGTCAGATCGGCCTACCGGCCGAAACGTTGCGTTGATTTGGGTAAAAAAAATTCACGACACTTCAGCGCGCAGGCCGATCCGTTGATTGACTGATCCCCGCGCGAAAGTGTGCGTGTAAAGGTATTTCTCAGAGGTCGTAGCGAAGTGTGGCGTGACACGTCGTACGGTTTAAAAGTTTTGCTGCAGTTTTGACAATAGATATCATAAAATAGACATCGCTATAACCATTTACCAATTAATAATAACATCATGTCTATGATTACCACAAGATTATAAATTACTTTACGTATGAACAGTGCAAATTTGGATAGTTTTTTTCAAAAATTAACTAATACTGAAATATAAAATTCTATTTAAGCAGTCGGTGAAAGGCCATAAACAAAACAAAAAATGCGCGGCGCGCGCTTAAACGCTTACGTGTAAAGGCATTGCGCGCCGATCGCTGAGAAAAGGCTACACGCCGGACTGACGGGAGATCTGGGCGTTCGGATTGCAGGTCGCTGCTTTTACACGTACGTTTCGGCGGACGTATTGGAACGAAGTGTGGTGCTATCTCGAGTCCGAAGCGTACGTGTAATATCCGCTAATGACTCCGATGCCGGTACACACCGCACACACGAGACTGAATAATAATAAATATTATTAACGACTCAATGGGCATTGAAGATGAATGATCCGCTTGCCGGGGGAGTTAAGCGGTGATTATATAAATACAGAGACAGAGGGATAATGATTTTATCGGGAGGATACTTTATATTAAATAATAACTACCCCAAAATATATTATTTCTGTACTGTACAAAAGATAAAATTCAGAGTTAACGAGGTGCTCTTTTGTAATACTGGTAAGAATATAAATAAGAAACAGAATTGAACAGAAAATGACGTCAGAATTAATAGATCTGAAATAACGTATCATTTCGACGGCTGGAAGCAAATGTCACGTGACACCCATTTTGGCGCCAGTCTAGTTCACTACCGTCCACGTTTGTTTCGCGTGATTTTGACTGCGGTATGCAAATTATAAAACATTTATAAAAAAGTAAAACTAAATACTCTCACAAAATATTCAGCGTTTGTAAACAAGCCGAACCTTTTAACTTATTTAATATTTTACCTAAATTGGCGGCTCGCCTAGCTCGCGATCGCCCCTCTATTTTATTTTCTTCTGTGAGAACAACTCATTGCCCGCTAATTTCTTATGCTAGATGGATACCTTGTAACTAAAAGAAGGATCCTCTATTTGAAGAATTTCAAATAACATATTAAAAATTCAACAATTCAAACCATGAAAGAAAAAGACAATTACCAGTTTTTAATTGAAAGGCGTACTCGACTTAAATATATTTTTCCATGCCCAATATTAACTACCTCATTGGCACAACACCATTATACATACTAAGTGCAATCTTTTATAAATCGCCTGCCGGAAAAATTGTTTAACTCTGCACTTCAAAGAAAACCGCCACTCTCTTGATACTCCAAGTAAACAAAAAGCGAAAATTATGATATTGGAATAAACTATTTTTAGTTGGTACACAAATGTATTAACGAAATTAACATTATAAAACAAATAGCCCTAAACAATGGATATAAACCTGAATTAATTAACCGCTTAGTTAATAAAAAAACCAACAAAAAATTTCACAAAAAAGTATATTTATAGCGGAAATTATAACAGCCAATCTAGTTACGACAAAATTTATAAGAAACTTCTTTATACAGGCGACTAATCATTAAAAATATCCCGTTTATTACCAGATAACATTTCTCCAGCTTTCTACACTAATTCCAAGCTAAAAAAATTAATTAACAACAAGGACATTTCTAATAAATAGGTAAAAACGGAATATATACTTTAGAATGTAATGAATGTGACGCACAGTATGTAGGTATGACTACTAGAAATTTTAAAACTAGAATCAGAGAACATGAACTCTGTTTACGAAATAATAACTATACCGAGTTTACTAATCATTTATTAGAGACAGGCCATAGCTTCAATAGAGAAATTTTAAACAATCAAATATTAAAACATATTTTAAATTGTGCTTCTTAGAAACTTTAGAAATTAACAAAAAAATTAAATGTAAAATTAATTTAGTAAACAAAATAACACCTCCCTGTAAATCACCTTTGTTAACCATGTTTCCTATTAACTTTGACTCGTCCCACCGCCCACCCCCCCTCCAAATCACCACTCCCACTACCGTCACCTAATGGTGACTAATTTGTTTCTGTACTTGTTTAATTTAAGTTAGCTTTAAGAACGCTAGTGAATGACACAGTTGTGTCGAAATCAGTAGCGAAATTAATAAATCAAAAATAGCAAAAGTACATAGTAAATAAAACTTCCAAGCAAAATGTCTAGAAATTGCTATATAGTGAATGCCGAAAAAACACAAAATATTTTAAAGCCATTCTTAAGAACCAAAAATGTTTCCAATTGAATAACTATTATAAATATCATGTGTATATATTTATTTTTAATTACATTATCTTAGTAACGATATACTACTTACGCCAAATGTAAATGTCTCTTTGTACCACATTTATCTTTTTTTTCCTTAATCCAACTGCTATGTTCTTGCTACAGTACATGCATTAACCGTATATTACTTAACCACCAACAATTAAAATACGCTCCACTTCCATACACAAACAAATACTTCTAATGAAAGAGTGGTAAAATTAGGTATTCTTCAAATATCTAGTAAAATAACTTTGATATTTATATAAAATTAAGTTTATAAACTAGATAGAAATTGGTCGTTCACACGAATTTTGAAGTTTAGTAAGTTTAAATCATTGTCAATTGCATCTTTATCGTTTAAATTTTTGTAACCAAATAATAATCGACGGCCTCCATGGTCGAGGGGTAAGGCTCCCGACTACGAATCCGAAGGTCGCGGGTTCAAATCCCGGCGTGCGCAAGTAATTTTTATTTAGTTAATTTGTCTTGTTTCACAATTAATTCATTTAAAAATAATGTATAGTATATTTGCGCACGTTCCAGAGTGGAAGATATTCTCAGTGTCGCCCGGGTGAAAGACCACCATTCAGAATTGAAACGTTGCTTGAAATGGCTTTTAGCCGTGTTTGGTGACCAGATCTGAATAACCAGGTATTTCCCCACCTTCCTCTTCCCCTTCTCCTTCCCCTCCCCAATACCTTCAGCCTCACAACATTCCCCAATTGGGGATGCCATATTCTTACTGGCTTCAGACGGTTGGGAGCAGTTGGGACTCTTGTGCGGTAATCATATAAAAAAAAAATAATAATTCGACAATTTTTATAGCGCCGTTTTGTGAAAAATCACCTCAAGGGCGCTCAACCAAGATAGTGTTAACGATGTATTAGGGGAATGTAAGCCATAGTTGAAATAAGATATACACATCTAAAATGTTAATGTTAATTTTATTTTAAAATTTTTAATTTCTTCAAATGATTGGTTTATTATTAAAAATACATATATTCTTTGTTTTAAAATTTTTATTGTTGATATTTATGTATATTTAGATAGTGGTGAATACAAATTATATTATTTAATTAATTATATTTTTTAATTATAAACTGTAAGAATTCTAATATAATCTTTAGATTCTTTATATATTATTAATACGAATTTTGTAGAAGGGTGACCACAATAAGGAATTATGTTCTATTAGGCTTCTAAGTAGGGATATGAACAACCGTTTTATGACTTGCATTAAAAATCAGCCATAGTGATTATTCCAGAATTTTGGTGATGATATCCTATACAACAGAAACTGGCAAATTGATTTCAACAAACATTGAAAACCTTCTCTGTCTATTTTTCATCTTTTGAATTACGTCAGTAATCTCGCCTTAGAATCTCAATTTTAACATGTAAATTATTCCATACTATGGACAGCATACTTGATTGTAACTCAACACGGCATAGATACTAGAGTTATTTCCATGTAACGTTTTTTCATGATACAATTATTACGTGACCCTGGTGCGACAACCATTGATTATCGCCTTTGTTCTGATTGTATACAGGAAGAAGTTTGGTTCTAGTCATAAAAATGTAGAATAGTATTGATTAATTAATCGGTTTCTATTTTACGATTCGATAGTGTGGTTCAAGGCATGTATAAATAACACCGAAGTAGAGAAACGTCATGCATATTTGTGTACCAACTAAAAAATTTTCATTCCAACAATATCATAATTTTCGCTTTTTGTTTACTTGGAATATCAAGAGAGTGGAGGTTTTCTTTGAAGTGCATTTGTGTAGTGAACTACCATAAAAATAAACTTTAATCCCCTTCAGTAATCATTAAAAAAATATGTAAAAAAAAAACAACTTTTTAATGAATGAATTATATTTCCTGAACATATATATATCCTCTATAAAAGCCATTTTGGGCTCAAAATGGTACTGAAAGTTGATATTATGATGCATCTTTCTTTTGTCTCTCTTCCACATACCATAAATCTTATTTATTTTCGACGGAGTATATTCGGGAGTAATCTTTTCTGCATGTAAAGCTAGCCGGAGTTAACTCAAGTGTGCGTATTTTTGCACATAATAGCCCCCCGAGTATACTCGTGCGTTGTCCTTTAGCGGTTAAACAGAGCGCCATTCAAATTCCGTGCTAAAAAATTCACCTGTCCACTGTCCGAGAGTGAGTCCGAAATGAATCCTATACGTGCGATATGAATTAAGCACCTATGAAACTTTCTGTTCTCATTTATTTACTTTTTCAACTTAATTTTAAATAAGGAAGTGCTGCTAAAGCAAGTGCGATCGCCACTCGATGACGACCTTATGAAGTCTATTAACTGGGGCGGCCTACTGAAGGTGGTGTATGGGAGAACAATGGCTATACATCCCAAATGTTAGCTAAGTAGACCGTCTCCAGCTCAATTAATAATAACACAACAATACAAGCAAATATCTTTAAGCGTATATTGTTCTGTAAGAAGAAAGTTTCCATGATGATAACGCCGCTAACAATGCATTTATAAACTGCAAAGTTTGCCGAGTCAACAATGGACTGCAATAATGATAACATCTGCAATTCAACTGGCGTTTTATCGGCTAAGAAAGGCAAAAATAAAATCAACAATAAGTGTTATCAAAGACAAGGTACCTCTGGAATTGTACGAGTAGAACAAATGAACGGCTTTCGCCGGGATAGCGGTAATTAGTTTAGATTTCTATCGTAAAGTTGTAAAAGATTTTAGTCGGCTCAGTCGGTCGTATTTACGGCGACAAAGTGATTGCACCAAGATTACAGTCATAATTATAATTTTGAAGAAGATCAAATAAATAAGGCTTTGGTTTAACTTCCATTGCTTGTAAAGTCATCTATTAAGTTGTTTTAATAATTTAATCACCTTAAGTTGGAAGGTCCCGGATAGACCATGAGGTCATAGGTTCGAGTCTCGAATGCTACTGATTTTCTTTGCTGTGTCATTTCCATTTTATGTTTCATTTTGAGAGTTGTAAATATTATCTTCAGTGATTAAAATATATTACGATGAGGTTTATAATTATTACTATCCCTCGTTGGTTTAAATGTTCCAATGAGGCGTACCAGGTACACCACGCTTCTTAATGTAGAAGCAACCAACACTAATGCAGCAAAGAACTCCCCAAATACTCGCGCAATCACAACATATATCCACTACGAAAAATTAATAGCCTTAGACATTTTTCATGATACTTTGCTAACATACAGAGCAAATTTATTAAATTTTCTACATCTATTTTTTCTTTAAACTTCTATTCATAGTCAATTACATTTCTTAATTTCATAAATTCTCTACACTTCTCCACATCATCTCTCCATACACTTTCTTTATTTTCATTAATATTAGTCACACATGCATTAATAACTTAAGAAGCATTCTCAGCACAGACAAAATGAATAAGATATTGTATGGACATACGTAATAGGTACTTTAACAATGTTAACATGTACTGTGTATATCTACTCGTAAATAAATAAGCCTCAATAAGTTATTCCAAAATTGAATATCATCTATTAAGGGCTGGTCAAATCTTGGACTAATATAATATGTACGAGAATAAGAGAGCAATTCATCAAATCAAAAACAATCAAATAGTATTCACGACAAGCAGTTAAAATAATTACATCTATATAAAGTACAATAAATTGTAGCTTATGCTTTGATTCATGACTTGATCATCAGCAGGTCGAGAAGGACCAGCACAAATCTAACAGCGCCCTTGAGGTGATTTTTCACAAAAACGGCGCTATACAAATCATCCGATTATTATTATTATTATTATTATTGGGTAACATGGTATTTCGGCCGCGATTCCTAGGAGGAAACTAGTGTTTTTAACCCCCCCTTATGTAATTCCGAGTATACTTCGGAATCAGACTATTAAATTCGACAATCTCCGAACTCATGCTTTCCAGTAGTCTTTACTTCGGGAATGTATTCACCTAATCTGAGAAATGCACACTGATGCTGTCAGTTTACTCACTCGAGTTGTTTGTTGCTAAGTAAGTAGTTGCGATATCATTGCAGCCAAAGCAAATGTGGTGTTTTTAGAAGGAGAGAGTTCAAGATTCAAGATTATTTTTGAAACTTCAAACGCTACAATAGTCAACTTTTAAAATAAATAGTTGAAATTTTGAAATTACTTTATACGCAAAAGACCATAACGTTGATCACGTACTCGATGAGCCACACAAAACAGATTTTTGCTGTTGATTATTATGTGATTTTGAGCGATTTTCTAATAACTGGACAGTTTTTACGAATATTGTAAGCTAGCGCGCAATTGATAGTATCGTGCTACCTGTCAAGCGAGTAAAGCGGGTACACGCTTCGCTCGCGTGCCACGCGTGAGTAGAATTTTCTTGTCTGACTCAATTCAATGCGAATAGTAAAACGTGAGATGGCAACCTGAGATTTGAAAATACTGCAGATTATAGAAAACCACAAAATGATTATTTTTTTAAGATAAAAATTTTCACCTATTGGACTAAAAATGATATAAAATTTTAAATTATATAACATCAAGAAATGTAAAAATTTTCAATAACACCCATTATAAAACACCTTTACTTTTCCTATGTACTGAGTCATTTAGAATTCTCTACCTGATGTACGAAGTCATTGTCACATCTCGATATTTCTCTAAAACAAAAAATTTAAATTGAATTATTGTTGTGTGATATTGATAAATGTAAAAAAGTGAACCAATATATTATAAATTGATACATTAAATTGTTATTGACATCAAATTTCATTGTGTTCGATTGAATTGACTTCTTTTATTTCTCATTCCGAATTATTTATGAGAACAAAATCAGTCATTTTCTGAATATATCTGTCGAATACGTGGAACAAATTGATGCGAATCAAAGAATGGGAACTTCTGATCTAGTGAATTGCATTCAAAGAGTTTAATATTTCATTAATTACGTGAAAATAAATAGTATTTCAGATGGTGGTACACTAAATTATACCGACTTTCTACATAGACATATAGCATAGATCACCATTGACAGGCACAATATCAAAAGGAAAAACAACCCTATTAAGTTAAAACCCTATAATATACAAAATCATTAGACATATTATACATATCACCAAAATGTACAAAAAACCATTTGTGATCAAACCCTGCCATAAAAAAGTATAAACACCATAACTTTAAGCAAAAATGTACCAGTCTGAAGATGAGCGTAATGGTTTAAAACCGCTCCGGCAAAAATATAATTGAAATAATGTTTAAAATTATTTTTTTTATTTTACTCGCTATCGAGTTTCACACACTAAATAGAAAAGCCGTGGATATTACGTTTTATAACGGCTGTTTACCCAGTTCCTCCTGCAGTTTGTTCTGTCTAGTCTAGACAGGACTCATATTAAATTTGTTCTTAGGTTGAAGCACCTCGAACGGACAGGTATGTGAAAAGGCCTTGCAAACATGCTACATTTTTCAGAAAGTTTTACAGACTGTCAAAAAGCTGAAGGACACAAACAACATCAACTTTGATACATACATCTCACGTGCTTGGTATTGAAGGAAGTGAACAAAATAAGAGAATATTTTTTTATTAAATGCAAATTATAAAATATAATTTTGAGATTATGGTTTTATCTAAGCTCATTATGATTAAATAGCAGTGGCGTTCATTGCCCTGTGACTAAAGATAGACTGTGTATAGTTTTTCAAGTACGGTCATGAATAATTGCACAATTGAATATAATATAATAATGGCCTTTAGTATCGCTTTCCATTGATTGCTGTTCCTTAACCTTCCCGAACCTTACCAAATTCATGAAAAAAATATTTTTTTATTACATATTAATTTTTCTTTTATGATTCGTATTTATCGGTGTAGTCACAGCTTTTCAGCCTCTATGAACTGCACGCCACTGTTAGATATGTATTTAACATTTCCCACAAAGGTTTACACTATTTTAAAATGCCAAGTCAAGCGTGACAAAAAAATGACTTAAATCATTTAATACCATGCACCAAAGATGTGGTTCTTTCAGAGGGTTTAAAAAAATTGTTTAATAATAATAATTATTTTGAATATAATACAGAAATTTACATCCAAAAGAAAAATACTCTTGGTTTATTTCACATTTTCGCAAAAACACCTAGTGGTTTTTCATTGTTCTTGAAATGAAAACATTACTGTGTTTAAAAATTACTTCCCATAAAAACGGTTTTAAATAGTTGTGTTTTCATTTCATGTCCAATATTTATTACACATTTAGAAAAATGTTTTAAAAACCCAATGTAAAAAAATGGTAAATATTAAATTATGCCTTTTATGAGGCAAAATAATATATCATCTAATACAATATGATTTTTATGAGAATGTTTAAAAATATATAGACATAAATAATATGAAATACTTTTTAAATCAAATTTATTCACATTATGGTTAGATATAAACCTCTAGTAACGAGTTCTGCTTGGGCACGTGGAAATGGAGTCTGTCGAGGAAGTGGAACGGATGATTCATTGAAGCATAGTCGAGTCGTCAAAAACGTCAAATTAAACCTCGCTTTATGGCGGCCTAGCTGTAAATGCCTCTGCTCGTAAAAACATTATGGTATTATACCATTCCTGTTAGGAATTTACGAAGAACGTTAAATACACAACGGAATTATTTTTCCTCATAATCGTTTTCTAGGTGTCTCTTTGTGAGAAAACCAAATCATACGACTATTATAGCTACGATGTAACGTCTACCTCTTTCTAATAAAAGATGGGAGTAACAGAAGGAGAAGTAACATCGGTGCTCTCAGCAGCGAAAACATAACAGTGAATCTTACGCAAAAGAACGATGTCGACAATATTTTCACAAACAAATGAAAATATATTGTCAAATGGCATTGGTAAGAAAAATGGTTTGAAGAAAAGTAATGTACAACTCACATATCATCTAATGAAATTCTTTTTCTCGGTTGGGAAAGAAAAGCAGCGGTCGCCTGATCTGTGGGTAATCTCTGTTTCGTTTCCCAACCAATGATATTAGATTTTAAACAGTCACCTATTAGTCGCCTTACGTGCATAGTCCCACTTGTGTGTGGAGATTGTGACGGTAATGTCGGCAACTTTAGTCTATTTTCTAATTCCCTCAATGTCTTTCCATCTTGCAAGGAGATATCTAGCACATTCAAATACTTATAAAATTTAAATAATTGTCAAGTACTTGACCGCTTATCTGAATTATGTTTATAATTTGATAACGTTCTTAAGCCACCGCATTCAGAATTTCTGTGTACATATTACAAACTTCCCTTGAAAACTCGTAGTTTTTATGCCCTTCAAAAATAAATGTTTTTTTTTTAGATAATCTCTATTCAGATGTCTGATTGAAAAACCAATGATATGAAATTCCCTCGATAGAAAAAAAAATTGCAAGAATGTTCCGAAAAATATTATATAAATAACTGTTATTTAACGTGGTAAAAATATGAAAAAATTGACAGCGTTTCTTTAAATGCTACTTAGTCAGAAATCTTTTGGTCTATTCTAAATATATCGTGTTTTATTAATTATTTTAAAAATGATCGTTTACGCCCTAAGCAATATTTATATTAGCGCGCTTCCTCTCTCTTCCGTATCAACATATCCCCTTTTCAAACATTGTTCAGTTTCCGCTCTGTGGGTATTGCTGGGTCAATACCCTTCGTTAAAAATATGTCAGTTCCAGCTTTGAAAATGTTACAGTAGTACGTACGCACAGGGAAATTATATTGTTTTTACGTATTTGAAGTTCATAAACTTCTATAAATTAAAAGAAAAGATTCTTCGAATCTGGCAGCATTAGAAAAAAAATCGTAAATGAAATATAATACAAAAACGAAAACTATAAAAAGAATATATTTTTTTATTCACCATTGGCAAAGAGGTCAACACGGGCAGTTTTGTGTTTATTTACGACAGTCGATTTCCTGTACTGAATCGCGGTGTCAAGTCCACGGTTACTATCTATACTTCTACCAACCACAGGCTGGTATAATTCATCAATAAAATGTTGAATATTATAGAATAAGCTACAAATTTTTTTAATGCATTGTGATAGCTTCTTTTACCAATAAAAGCAGATCTAAAGCTATTGTGACGACCTCTTTTATCAATGAAAGCAGGTCAAAGGCAAAGGGTGTGGTGGTTCAAACCCTCGTCATATTTGGTGACTATCAAATCTTCGAGCAGCTACAAGTAGAAAATTTTGAATTTGAATGGTCCTAGTTAAAAGCCAATTCTCAGTCTGTTTCAGCTTTTGAACAGAAAGTTAGCAGCTGAGGAGGATAACAAGATGACCGCCGTGCCTGATAGGTGAACATAATATTCTTTTAGTTGAAAGGGATTTAGAATCGGCGTTTAACATGGACCGTTCAATTGTCAACATTTTCTAATTTGCGCTGATCGACGTCATTACATGTGATGAGAATTTGAAACAATCCATCCAAAGTAAAATAAAAATACTCTCAGCAAAACATTTTTTGACTAATCGATCGCTCGGTGCTAATGAACAATACGATTTCATGTAATTTGTAATTAAAGATATAACGATTTTGGCTCCTATGTTAGTGCGGCAAACCGGCATAAAAAAACCTCAAAGGCAGTTTCATTAACAGCTTAAAGCTTGCAATAGAATAACAGTACTTCCAAATGTAGTTTTTGCGTGTGGTATTGCAGAGCATAAATAAGTACATGTGTATATAATATTTTTTAAATGCTTTCATTACATCTTTGAACATTTTCCTCAAATATAGTGAAGATATAATATTACATATTATGATAATAAAGTTTTTTTTAATCATCAACGCATTTCAGCTTATACTTTGTGTAAGATAAGGTATAAGATATATTCGATAATGGTTCTTAAATGGGAAATACCGATCTTCCGTTGGTAGAACTGCAAATTTCTCGTCTTGACAATAGAATTTATTGTCGCCAACAATTTAAAACATTCGTTCATTATCTGCGGAAATACACGCCGTCTTTTTTAAAGAAAATATTTGTCAATTAAAAAAATAACAATTAATCTCAACCTCGAAATAATTGGCGAATACTTTTCTTTCTTCCCGTTCTCATTCTCCTGTATTGTGATAGTTTCATCTCGATGATTTTGGGTCACCTTTCGTTATTTGTGCAGAATCGAAAATCAGGACATTTTGCAGCTTGTAATTATTTAGAATTAGTTAGATATATTTTTTTTATATAATAGTGATCATAGATTTTGCCCTAACTTGTTCGGACTCATTAGCGAAGCTATGTCAGAGATTGGCGAAGAAGCGTTTCCCTTGATGACTGCTGTTTGACTTTGCAGTCAGGGCACTTCCAAGTAGTTTTGGACTGTTTTGATTGCTTCGTGTAGTTTTCTTTGGATATTCCGATGCACTGGAAGTGATACCTCAGCGTGCAAACGCATCAGGTCGCTTTTATTAGGATTCAGCTCCAAATTTTAAAGGAGTGGGGGTAAATTAAATCATATAAATAAGTCGTGGCAATGTGGATTAACCACAGCTTAAAAGCCGAAACAGCTCTCACTAACAACTTAAAATACTTGCAGAACTTAATAATAACATTATTAAATTTGATTTATGTTAAATTAAAAAATAATAATAATAAAAAATCTGCGGATATCTTTAAAATTATTTAAGTGTAACTATTATACTAATAATATATTCTCACTGTAACAGAATAGTACTACTGTTTTTTTTCTCAACGTATGTGACACTTGCTAATACTCGTATTTTTATAATATTATTTAATTACTATAATTGAAGGCTGTCATCACTCTAACAAAACTGTTCTACCCTTTTTATACATAAAAAATTGACTTATGTACATTGAACACAACATGCATGTACCTATATTGTTATATTATAGTGCTACTATTTGTATGAATATTTTTATTTATTGTTGCATTATATAATACCGTTGAAATAAACTCCTGCTGACAAGCTACTTGCAGTATGAAAATAGACATTATCCATGCAAAAAACAGCTTTAAAATATATATGTAATATGTAGAATATTTTATTTAATAGTTAACTAACTAACTAACTCACCATCACGCCGTTTCCCCGCAGGGGTAGGCAGAGAGAACGGACCGCCAAACAACTCGATCTTGGCATACACTTCTTGCTTCATTCACATTCATACATCGTCTCATACATTCTCTTCTATTATTCCGACTTCTGACATGGCCCGACTCAAGTATTTGATTCACTTGATCGTGCCATGTCTTCCTTGGACGTCCCCGGCTTCTTCTTCCATTCACATTCGCGTCATACATTCACTCCTTTCTTCGTTCATTCGCTCCACATGCCCAAACCATCTAAGCGTCCCTATCTTAATCTTACGCATTACGCTTACATCAGCCTTGCATTCTTTACGAATTTGAATATTTTCACACGATCATACATGGTTTTACTACACATTCGTCTCAGAGATCTCATTTCTACGGCATTCAGCTTACTTTCATCCTTCTTCTGCCAATGCCATGCTTCACTGCCATACATCAGGGTTGGTATCAGCACTCCATTGTGGACTGATAGCTTCGCTTCTTTGGACAACTTTTGTTAGCGCCAACCGCGTTCAGTCCTCCGTTAATGGAGTTTCCTGCATTCACTCTTCTTTCAATATCCCTATCAGTCTTTCCATCTCTCGTAAACATACTTCCCAAATATACAAACTCATCAACCTGCTCCAAGTATTCGTCATTCACAACTATATTGCACACTGTTTTCGCACTCCCTCTATCAAACGCCATGACTTTAGACTTACTTACATTCATCATTAGCTCGTTCTTCATGCATACTTCATTCATCCTAGATACAAGGGACTGTAAATCTTCCATAGTTTAATAGTTTAAATGTTTAATAGTTTTTTTTTTATTAATTTTGCGTATATAACCGGTTAGTACACGAGTGGTCTAAAGCGTCGGGTTCCAACCCAGGCGCCGCGGATTTAATCCTATACTAATTAAATCCGCAATCATTGCAGAAATAACATTTTCCGTTTATAATAACGACAGTCGCAAAAATTCAAATATTATCAAATCGTTTTATTCAGAATCGGTTACAATCTACAAAACATGCAAATTTCTTTAAACATTGTATTTATTCAATGGAATTCTTTATTATCCCTGTTTTATTTCAACAAGTGGGACTAAATTATATCAAAATTCCAATGCCTCATGTTCACAAAATCTCTCCTGATAATTCCCAGTTCAATCAAACTTCCTGACAATTTCCGGTTTTCCCGGATTCTGGCAATCCTTCAAAAAGGTTCAATATTCGTCATAATTTATTTACGGTGTATAATTGCTCCACTTTGTTATTTAACAAATTATTTACGTTGTTTATTTGCTCCACTTTGTTATGTCATAATTTATTTACGTTGTATATTTGTTCCACTTTTTATGTCATAGTTTATTTACGTTGTACACTTGCTCCTCTCTGTTGTGTCATAATTTATTTACGTTGTATATTTGCTCCAATTTGTTATATCATAATTTATTTTATTTTGCTCTAGTTGTATTGAAATATCTGGGTCACTTCAAGACTTGGGTCAGGGAAGATCCTTTTGTCGGCCATTTTCCCCATGAAAATTGCTGAATTATGATTCAACTGCGCAGTAAAGACATTAAAGCACAATCAGTAATCTGGGACACTAGACAATAGACAATGAAACCAATCCCCATGATAATAACACCATAAAAAACAAACCAGTCTAAAGGCGGTATAATGCTTTCATTGTATGTACCGATTACACTGAAAAATATTTAATATTTCGATAAATTTCGTTCAGGCAAAAAAGACAGATGATACACGTGTCTATTTTAGCGCTGATTCATCGTCATGAAAGGGCTACTTTTCAAGACTAAAATAAGACTTCAAGGTTTTTTTAATCTTGTCTGAATGCGACGTTTTACTAACTTTTTAAGACCGCGTGTAACGTCGATAGAACGATGTAATAAAATTAATATCTTCTTTTTTTATTTCTTTATAAAAACTATGATTTCTTCAATTTATAAAACGGTTTAATCATTAAAAAGTTATGCTGTGTAATTAGTGTTACGCGTGACGACTGTTTCACCTTCAGAAGGCATTATCAAACTGTGGAGAAGTCACTTACAAACGATCCATTTATATTGTTTCTATGTAAGTAATTAGTAAGTAGTGTTTTCATTTTTATTACAGATGCTCTTATTCATTTCTGAGTAAATTGACGGTTATTTTAATGGTTATTATGTTATTAATAAAGACTAATAAATAACACTGTAAAGTTTCCCTACTTAAGGGTTACGATGAAATATTGTTTAAATGTGATTAAAGGTCATCGTAGATCGGAATCATCATAATTGTAGGAATCCAACGCCTAGGGCCACCTCACGACAATCAATTCAATCTGACTGTCCTAAAACGGAATTTGTTCCTAGTTGGACAGTCAAAACCTGTGTTTCAAATAAATAATATTATTATTATCATTTTTATTTAATTGATTGAACTTCTTCTTACATTTACATGCGCGTGATGTAACCTCCTTTCACTTTTTTGCTTGGATATAATTCACCTTAACCTTTACGTACCTGAAGGGTACTAGAGGGGTTTCTAGGGTCCCCCATAAATGTAGTTTCTCTCAATTTCCAGTAACACTCAGACAATAGTAACTACCGTATTAAGCGGATATCGCCCAGTATTAATTTCGTGCGAATTTGATATTCTTATTTAATATCTTTAAAAATAATAACGGACATTTTTTTAAATGCCGTCGAACCGAATTGTTCATTATAGATGCACATACCTAGATATCGCTAAAAAAAACTCTCATTTGGAATAAGTGTTATTACCAGTGGCGCGCATTGCTCTATAGCCAAAGGAAGGAAGATTGTAGTTTTTAAAGTTCGGGTATGAATTATATGATATATAAAATATTTGAAATTGCCTTTTTATTTTTTTAATAATTTAATGTAATTCAAATTTAATAATATTGTTATTAAATTCGGCAGGTTTTTTGGTTTTTATTATTGTGACAGTTGTTTCGGCGCTCAGGGTTATATTCAAACTGCGGTTAATCGTTTTATTATCCTTCCGCTGATTGTTATGGGCAACTGAATAAATGAGACTGCTAGTTTCTTATCAAATTGATGGAAAAAATAAATTTTGATCAGAAATTTATCACCTTTTATAATTTCTTCTTGTGGTTCGTTTTTCTTATCACAAGCACAGCTTTTCAGCCTTTACGGACTGCACGCCATTGTGCATTACCGCCTTTCAGAACAGGAGTGTTAAAAGAGGTCATCAGTTGGAATTTCTTTCAAAGAAATACATTTTTATATATGCAATTTCTTCCGTAGAACAATGTAAATCAGAAATTTACTTAGCCTTTCTAATTGAATTCCGACAGAGCAGTGCGCAGTGTTTAGAGGGAAGGAACGACATAGTGGGAGAGGTAATTAAGTGTGTTCAGTGATAGAGGTTGAAGTGAATACCACCCGATTTAGGCCTTGAACATTTCCTCGCATTCCATTACCAACAATGTGTAATGTACACAATTACAGTACCTGCCTTGCTTTATTGGCTGTGTTTCGTGCTAATTCTCTTTGCATTGTATCTTTGCTAGTTGCGACTGGCGATTTGGCAAATAACAAATATTAGCATAATCAGCGAAGAGATAAAGCATTAATCAAGGTGCTGAGCAAAAACTCTAGAACCATGGACGAAATTTTCATGCCTTTTCTTTTTGGAATTTCTAGTTCTTTTCTATTTTGAGTTGGCAGCGTAATTCCTATCGTGAGCTATTGCGCCTTGAAATATGTATCAAAGCGTAAAACAATAAGACAGGAGTTAGTTCCGTATTTTGCAGTAAATAAAAAGATTCGATCGTAGCCGAATAGTAATATTTTACATAAACTTATTTAATAGCGATATGCACTGGAAGCTTGGGACCGAGTAGAATGCGCTTGACAAATACTAGATAAATAATTGAAAACAATAAAATTCACATTGAAAAACATGGGATCACAAGGTTATCAAGATAAATATTTTTTTTTGTAAATTGCAATTGTTTTTACGATGCCGTCACTCACAAAAATAAACACTTTGTAGTCTGTACGCAAGCAATACTACAAATGATTTCAATGTAAATTCTATAATATCATATGTTTCTAGTGGCAAAAGTAACGTAGTTGTAAAGACGGCAGTGCAAACGTGTTCATACTAACTGCGCAGGCGCAGACGTCACCAGCAGCCACCAGTACCGTTTAAATATTCTAGCCTACAATCTCAGCCAGTGCTGGCGGGGATACGTTACGCTTACTTAAGCTGTAATATGAATGTGTTAGATAATGTAAGCAACTAAATTTGTCGTGTCTGCGCTGTACTGTTCTGCACTGAGCGGTGCTGGGAGATGTGAATAGACCTTAAATCATCAATAGCATTGCTTGTATTACAAATTTAGAAAGTGACGTTAAGCGTCATTTTGAGTGCCGACTCTAAGTTTTTACATTGAAAGTTCCGGAACATTTAACAAGAGGTACTTATCTAAAGTTTCAACAACAAGTACAGCTTAACAAACAGCGTCCCTAGTGTACGTTTTTTAATACAAAAATAGTTCTTTATCCATTGGCCCGCCTGCAAAGTTAACTATGTCAAGCGGTAACGTGATTTATTGGCGTTTCGGTTCAAAGGCTCGGGAAAACCGATATGTTTAAAACACATTTGTTAGAACCTGTCTAGTAAACCACTACATATAAATAATTATATTTAGTTAATAATATATCTAACATGGCTTCGATAATGATGATGTGACGATTGTGATAATTGATATGGTTGACGAATAATCATTAGTAAACCATTAAACATAATGGATAGCACCAAGATACAGTATTCAATTTCCAAATACATAACTTTCATATAATTATTCACAAATGAATCACCGCAATGAGTGTATTGTTCAAACAATTATAAATATTTTCTTCAACAAATGCAAAATCACTTTGCGGTATCATTTTTTTTATTAAATAATAAAAATATGTTTAGTTTAAACCATAATTTTAATAAATAAATTTCTACATGTTTCAAAACCAATAGATTCGTCATCAGGATATAATGTATACTGAAAGCAATGCCATATAAGCATAGACAAATAATAACCATAGACAAAATAATCAGAATAAGTATTGGTAGAAGGTAAATAATTAGATTTAATTGTAAAAATAATTAAATATTATTGTAAAAATAATTACATATTATTGTAAAAATAATTACATATTATTGTGAAAATAATTATATTAAAAACAATAAATTTACTCTAGGAACAACTTAGTACTTAAGTGAAATAACCATGTAACTCTGTATTTATTAAAATGGTGGTTTAAGGAAAGCATTTTTTTAATGATAAATCTATTTAAAAGGTTCCTGGGGTAATCAGTTTGAATATGTAAAACCAAATACTGTTGACTAGATAATACGCACAGCTTCGTCAAAATACTGGGAATATGCTGCACTAGCGCCTCTAGTGGCCCGCGTTGTTGCATAGAGTATATTGCGGCAAATAATAATTGAATGTATGTAGTAATTTATAAAAACATGTATTTAATAATAACGATTTTATTAGAATTTATGTTGAGGCCAGATTTTTGCTTGATTTTAATATTACAGAAAATTTTCCGAATTATTTTAAAAAATTTAATGTAAATCAAATTTAATAATGTTATTATTAAGTTCTGCAAGTAGTTTTAGTTGTTATTATTGTGACAGCTGTTTCGGCGTTTAAGGCCATTTTCAAACTGTGGTTAATCCACATTAAACAACTAAACAACTTTAAATTAAAACAAGTAAAAACAACTTAAAACAACTTTAAATTTATTAAACATTAAATTAATTAAACAACTAAAAATACTTGCAGAACTTAATAATAACATTATTAAATTTGATTTAAATTAAATTTAAAAAAAAATTAAATGGAGTTCTACGAATTAAACACAAAAAACAATTAATAATTTTCCCAATGTTTGTAATATTATTAATTATATTTTTTATTAAATACTTAAGTATCCTATAAATAGCATTTTTTAATATTATAATCATAATAATTATAAATAAACAAAAAACAGTAATGATCAGAATTGTAGTAAGTTAAACAAAAAAGGAAAGTCTAAAAATAAGATATTAAAGAAAATTCTCACACTTTATTATAAAATATTTTATTCCCTTTCTAAACCATTATAGACAAAGCTCGAGCGGTGAGATAACTGTTAGTACAAACCTATTAGCCTCTTTAATGTTTTTTTTTTAAGTATAAGGAAAAAATCAGTATTATGTAGGTTATACCTAAATACGTAATATTTATTTCATGAATTTTCGATTTTTATAATTTATATAAAATAAAGAATGATTTTCAAATAATATATATCCATTAAAATGCATGAAAGAAAACCAACCCGTACAACCCTCGCCGCTAGATGGCAGTAATTCGTATGTTGCCATCTCGACGTATGGAAATTTCAGAATCTGGACGTATTATCTATTCTACAGTATTTGGTAAAACTAATTAAAAATTAATGTTTACCAAACAGCGTTATCTTCTAAGACAAAATAAATTTAACCGTTATTCTGTTTATTATAATATTTAAATACATACAAGTGAATACACATAAGGAAAACAATAATAAAAATATGAAATTATGTTAGAAACATAAAAGACAGGAAGAAGACACACTTTACACAATGACAAGATACAAAAAATAATGAACCGTTCATTTTTAAACAACAATTTCAGTATTTGATTGAAGAGTTTAAGTTCAGGGATCTTGTATGTATGTATTCCAAAATACGCACATACAAAACGGCCATGGGATATTTGATTGGCCGATTTGCATTCATGACATATTTAGGTGGAATCATCTAATGTTACCGTAAGATTTGAAACTATGGAACGGAACGGTTGAATTCTTTAATTTGAAATAGTCTGCGTTTACATGAAGATGATGTTGTTATTGTAATGTCTTTGCCCTTGATATACGAGGTGTGTTCGAAAGAAAAGGTGAATTTTGAATTTTTGCGGGCTGTGTACATTCGATAATCGATTTATCGATCCTTTCCAGTTATCAAAAACAAACCACTTATCCAAAATAGCTGATAATGCTAACATATGATAAACATATGTGTACCAACATAAGAAAAAAATAAATCGATAATCGAATGTACACAGCCCGCGAAAATTCAAAATTCACCTTTTCTTTTGAACACACCTCGTAGTCTAACAAAGGTTTTACTATAATTTTGGGATGGCGAAATAATAGTCAATAAACGGTTATTAACCAAATGCGTTAACTCGGATGACAGACCGGAAAATCATTAAAACTCTTTAAATAAATACTCTGTTCCCTTTATTGCTGCTTTCGTGTCGTCTATCTCACACAAGACTTAATCGCATGTTCATTAGATAAAAAAATGTTGTAAAACTTTTAGGTTAGTTTAGTATAAGTTAGAACTTAGACTACGTATAAATAAAATGTCACAAGTAATTGCCAATCGACAGTCATCCACACTGGCAACAAAATTCTTGTTAAAGTTAAACGGCACGTGATGTGTGCTCGCAGATGGGGCCAATTCAAATATTCATAAATTCGGTACTTCACAATGGAAGATGCTCTGAGGACCTAGCGTCATTGATCCCATCGGCATTGGTGCATAGTCGGGAAACACCCCAAACGCGCGCCTTAGACGGTTGACATTTACTGGCTGTGGAACGATTTACCGGCCTCTCTGTTTCCTCCCTCCTGCAACATGGATCTCTTGAAAACCCATGCTCCTGAAAGATGACATAGGCCTTGGGGGAAAATATTTTTCTCAAGGCCTCATGTGTGGGGTTTGTGAATGGTTTGTAGGCAGGTGTACAAACGAAATATGAAGTGGAATAAATTTTTATTGCAAGTTTAAAGCTCGAGTCCTTCAAAAAAACTTATAAAAATACTATATACGATAGTTTTACAATAATATTTTGCATTTTATAAAAGTTTCTCGGAGGACTTCAAACAATTCATTTAAATATTTAAAAGCATTACGTGCTAAAAGTTTTTTTTAAATAGCGCCATCTATGATCGCGTATTAAGTGTCGTTTAGGATTAACCCTTTAGGGGCCACATGTATTTTTAAAAAATGCTGGAGAAGTGTCGATAATCCACGAATATATATATATATATATATTTTTTTTTTTTGATTACTTTTATTTTTAGACACATGTTTTCAATAATGTGACGTAATTTTAGAACCGTGGGTAACACGTGACGAATTTTATGACTCGAGTTATATATCGTTATGTGGGCACTCAAGTACAATAATGTATCGGAACGATATATCGTTCGATGGCACCTAAAGGGATAAAGCAGTACGAATTCAAAATTTTAATCGAAGATCTAGCCAGGACTCGCCAAACTTTTTTGTGCAAGTCTTCATTTTGATACATTATTTATCAAATTTACATTAGAAACGAACACATGGGAATCAATAGAAAATTGAATTCATGTTGTGGTAGCAAAGTAGAATTTACGACTTTTTTCGATTTATAGCTAAGGTCTTTGATTGAGTAATAGTAATCGTAATTCTTACAAGAATTTGATCGCTAGTATAGAGGGTAGTTGGCTTTCATTATTAGTGATAATTTCTGATAGGAGTCGTAAGATTATTTATTAATAGGGACCTGAAAATTTGGGCTAATTTGGTGAATTTCGAATATTTTTGGTAAAATGGGGTTAATTTGGTATTTTCCAACTAAAGTGGTGCATTTTTTTTGTTTTGTTTATTTTTTTAAATTTTTATGTTATATTGTAATTTCTTTTAAACCGATAGAAAGATGACAGAACGCAGCGTTTTCCACGTGAAGTTAGCTACATTCCGTTTTATGGCTAACTCACAATATTACTTTATTATATTTTAAAATACAAGAAATCGCGAGAAAAATACGAAAATTCCCGGTTATTTTCAGAGCATTATCGCAAACGCAAAATTTTCAAATCTCTAATTACAAGTCACGAGAAAAATTTATTGTCTGATGATGGCACCATACAATGTTGCATTCTATCATTATTACATTAATTGAACACACTTAATTTAAATGATACGATTTAACACTAATTGGTGTTAAACAAATTAAGCAAAAGGTAATAATCATTCGTTTTAACCTCGACATTCACCTCTGCACTTTTATCGACCGATTAATTACCCTTGTTCCATAAATGGAAATGACAATTATTTTGATATTAAAAGAAAACAACTATAAATTATTCTTTTATACAAATACTAATTTACAGTTATGAAGTCAACTAATTTAAGAACAATCGTGCCTTCTGCACATTCCACAGTTAAGATATAATATTCTGATTATGTAGAACAGAAAAAATATTATATCTGATTTGAAGAAGGAACCATTGTACCGAAAATAGTAAAACGAGTATATTTTTATGTATTATAAAATTTAATCATTGAAAAAGATAATATTAACACATCCCAAATGAAACACGAATCCGAAAAAACAACAGAAAATAAAAATAATTCAGTCGCATCTGGGACTCGAACCCGGGACCTCTGCCTATCCAGGGCAACCGCTTAACCAACTTAGCGAATCAGACCAGTTCAATTTACGCCATCTACACCGATATCATACTTCAAGTTCAAGACTTGTTAATATTATCCTCCATTTTTAAAAATTGAACTGGTCTCATTAGCTAAGTTGGTTAAGCGGTTGCACCAGATAGGCAGAGGTCCTGGGTTCGAGTCCCAGATGCGACTGAAATCTTTTTATTTTCTGTTGTTTTTCGGATTCGTGTTTCATTTGGGATGTGTTAATATTATCTTCTTCAATGATTAAATATTATAATGAGGTTTAAAAACTTCAATAAGTTGTAATAAAAAAATTGAAGATTGTAAAATTATTCATGCCTATCGTGAAAATTATTTGAATGACAAAAATTTGAAAACAAAAATGATAGTTGTTTTGAAATCTACATTTTAACTTATATTTTAGAAGGGGCTATCAACTTTAACAAAATAATAAATGCCTTGAGGTGATTTTATCACTAAAAGGCGCTATAAAAAAATGCTCAGGAATGGCTGGTAGTCTGTCGGCATATGCTGTTGCACCGTATAAATATGTACAAACAAAAATAACTTATTTTTATTATTACGTATTACTTTAAGATACATTCGAGTATGCTGACCCTTATTATCACTATTACGTATTACGTTTTTACCCTACGACTTTATAATAATAAGTTAAAATATTATTTTAATTAGTATTACTGTTTTATACTCGCTTCATAGCAATCCCGTGAGTTATAAAACTCATTTTGGGATAAGAAAAACTTTTACATTACACAAGTGATACAAAAAAGATACAAAACGGAAGTAGAAATGACACAACACAAAACAACAGACAAGGATATACAGTAATAATCCAAAAAAAATTGAACAGGATACAAGTTCAACATAAAAGTACAACAAAACCAAGGTGGATATTCACAAAAATACAAAAGTATTGTAGAAAAATATACATGAAAAAAGAGTAAACACTCGTATTACTAGAAATGCCAACAAAGATTTACTCCAAATTCCTGTAATTCATACTACTTTTGGGCAAAGGAATTTTAGGTAGCTTGCGATAAGAAATTACAACATTCTTCCGGTTAGCATAAAAAAATCTAATTCACAAAAGATGTTCAAACACAATGTAAAAAATTGGATTAAAAGTAATGATAGGGCAATTTACTGGTGCACTCACCCAAATTCGAAATTATTGATTCAACGATTTACAAAGCGTATCTTAATATAAGTGTATATTCATAGGTATTTTACAATTATAAAATAATTTCCAAAATTACTGCCTCAACACAGGCTAGCCTAGTGCGGCGGGCTATGTGAAACTTCAACTATGACTGTTATTATATTACTTTCTATTTTACTTTATAAATAACTGTACACTTACATTATTATATTATACATGTCTTTTAGTTATAGTTAAATTTAATTACAATAAAGATATTATTATTATTATAGATATAAACAAATAAATTTGGAAAGATTGAATAAAGTATAAAATATATTTTTAGTTAACAGTTTACGAAATATTTTAATAGGGTAGGGGGAAAACAGCGACAATTCAGTTTTTTAAATCCGATATGTACAAAAACAAAGCCAAATTACTTTTAATATTGTCAATTAATTTTATGTCCCGTCCACTTCTGTGAAAACAAAACTCTAATGACAAGCAAGTGAATTAACCGAGATTGAAATTTCGCCAAACCGCAGATAATTTTATTTAATCAAAGGTTTCGTCAACAACGGTTCCACATTTTCCACAAAAAAACGTTGAATTTCCTTCGACGTGGTTCCTATTAATGAGTATTCTTTTGAGGCATTTCAGCAACACATTTCATCCTTTGCGTCCATTTAATCCAAGCTTTATGGGAAGATTGGAAATTAAAAAAGCGAAATGGCTCGGAGGGTTATTTTTGGGGAATAAACGTATTTAACTTACGGGAAATTGTTAAAATTAAGCGTTTCATTGCGTGGATTTTTCGATTGCGGCAATATTTTCAACAGGTAGAAAAATAAACGTAACTCGCAGCCCTTTTTAAACATTCCAATTACGTTTAGATCCCAATAAACATCGTGAAATTTTATTTAATAAAAAAAAACGTTTCGATTATTATACCATTTACACAGGGTGTTCAGACACGTACCCGACAGACTTTAACCAGCGATTCCTATATTTGGAATGAAAACTGTTAATGTAATTTTGCCATCTGAAGACATTTTTTTTCAATTAAGATATAATTCTACGTCGCCACTGATCACACTACCATACGTCGCAACTGATCGCGTGATACGCGCTCCGTCTCGTCTGTACGGTGCTGGTGAAATGAGACAGATTGGGTACTACATGAGACAGAGTGGAAGTTACTCTCAGTATCGCCCAGGTGAAAGACCACCATCCAGAATTGAAACGTTGCTTTAAATGGCTTGTATCCGTGTTTGGTGACCAGATCTGAATAGCCAGGTATTTCCCCACCTTCCAATTGGAGATGCCATAGTCACGGACTTTTGTGCGGTATTCATATAAATAAATATAAATCACATGATTCGCCAAAATTGTTTGCTTTTTAATTGAAAAAAAAGTCATCGAACAACAAAATGACTATCATATACATGCTTAACCTCTCCTGTCCCGATCCTATCTACCTCTTCCTCTCCCCCCTTCCTTCTTATTTTGTTTTTTTTTTCTAATAAAACATCTATACTTAACCACTGGTAGAATGAGAAACTATGTTGGCTTTCCTTTTGTAAAACTTCATTTTATATAAATGTGAATTAAAAGCTGTTTATTTCTTACAAATAAATAAATAAATTAACTCCAAATATGATAATGAATCAATGATTAAAGTCTGCCGTGTACTGATATACCCAGTATATACTCGTAGGTAAACCGCTCTGTTGTACCTCTCTTTCTGTTAAATGCGTCGTTTATGGGAAATGGGAAGAGGTTAAAGCAATTATGTATTCTATAAAATGGGATGGCGCAATAATAGTCAATAGACTGTAATATCTGACAATGCGTTATCCCAAGTAACAGGTGATACAGAAGAGACATTGGAATACAGTTCAAATGCTTCTATATTTCTTTCTTTTTACTCTCTCATTCCATTTCTTTTATTATTTAGCATTCGGGTAAACTAAATAATAAGATACTTTGTTTGATTATTTTTTTAGTTATTTACATTAAAAAAAAAAGAAAATACAAAAAAAAATATTTTTTTACAGTTAAGGTTACAAAATATGTGTATAAAATATAAAAAAATATGTAACAAACTTAAAGCATAAATATTTCTCAAGAATCTTACTCAAAAATATTTCTACAAAAATATTAAAAAATAAATAAATAAAAACGACAACAATAAATCGTACATAAAATAATATTTCCTTATTATATAATACAAATAGCTTCTTACAGCTAGCCAAGTTTTCAATATATTTATTAACTCTTTAGTTTAATAGTGTTTTTTTTTTTTTTTTATTTCAGCGGGTAACATATTTAATGAGCTAGGAATCATGTGATCTGAAGTTCTTTGCACATATTTGTTTGTACGCTTAGGAAGTTAATTAAAAAATGTTTCTTGCCATATCTACCACGCTGCATAAGCTTCTAATATAAATACAATGGAGATCATATGGAGAAGTGACATTTTAAAACGCCCAGGATTTCCTAAATTACTTAAACATTCATTTCCGTTGCAGGATACGTGAGAAGCGGTGTTCGGAATTTGAAACCGGACTCTTTCCGAGGAAGGTGTCCTGGGAAGTGCACACTAACTTCAGGAGATGATTCAACATAGAACAAGCTAAAAGATAATTTAAAGTACCTACCTGCTTTTCAAGTAGAAATATTTAATAAGGAACCAAGTGAAAAATATTATGGCTTAAAAACTATACACATATTCACATAGATCAGCAATGGCCGATTCTCCGTACATAATCTTTATTATAGATTATATATTTAATAAATCGTTATTTAAAAGTGAATAAAAAGCCATCCAATCAAAACAACCATTGGTAACATTGGAAAGATATCATGCGATTTTTTGCACCGAAATTCTTTCTCTGTAAATTCATTCTGTGTGACCGTGTGACGTCACGCGGTCACTCCTCAGATTCTGGCGGTTATGGTGGGTTTTAAATATCAAACTTTGAGAATTAATATAATTACGATGAAAAGGAAGTTTAAGGTTTTAAAAAAGACTGCTATTTAAGTTAACAGGTCAACAATGATTTTTTTAATCAACTGGAGTTTCTTATTATGCATTTGTTTTGAAAATTGTCGTTTTATGTCATTGTTTGTGTTCGGTTTCCATGGATACAGGTCATACATATATGTGCGACGTTGCCACTCTTCACTCTCGGCGCATTTATGGGGAAAGTTTGACCTTATACTACAGATTTTTAGTAGGAACCTATGAGATATTTTCTAAAAAAAGTAAAGTTTCGAAAACCTTTATTTATCTTTTTTACTTGTACCCTCACGTAGAATCATAATATCCTGAAGTTATTGCACTTCACCCCCCGGACACCCTTAAATATGTATCTTCTTTGGGATATTGCGCTAAGCCACCTCTGCAATAAATAAAAACATAGAATTTTTTTTTTCGGACGTGATGTTTTCTCCAACGGAACATTGAACACAATTTTTCAATTCATGAGCACGTGCGGTCCTACAAAATACGAAAAGCACGGTGAAAGACAATTATTTCTCAAAACGTGGAATGGCCAATTCGTCTAGATGGGTTTCCTGATGTTATTCAACGAATATGAAAATTTATGCGTCAAAGCCCCTTTTGGTTTCCCCTAATAATGTCCAATACCCGTTCTTGCACTTAGAAGGGTGGCAAGATACTTGCATCAAGTTAATAAACTTTGTGATATCGAACATTATACATTCAGGAGTTGGAGGAGTTTGGAGTTCTAAGTTCTGATGCGAACTGTGTACCAATGGATAGCGCCACTGTATACACAAATACCTTAAAAATAGATAATACGCCCGGGTAATACGAATTGCACTTTTTTCACATATTTTAATACATTTTTTCGGAAAAATATTACTAATAAATTACAGAAATCGATAATTCATAAAATAAATATTGGATAACAAACATTTTGCGCACTTGAAGTGGAATAACACAAAACTGCGATATATAAATGCTTTGTTATTATTATATATATATCACTTTTTTTAATTCCCTTTCTAAACCACCCAATAGACTCATTAATACATTTTTTTTTTATTATTTATGAGCAAAAAAGCGGTTATGGTATATGTAGGTTACCTAATATTTGCTTTATGAATTTTCGATGTATATAATTTGTTAAGAATATATTTCACAGAAAATCTAATCAAATATTTGAAAAAACGAATTCGTACAACCCGGGCCGCTAGAGGCGGTAGGGTAGCATTTTGCTATCAAATGTCAGAAGCTGGACGTATTATCAACTTTAATGGTATTTGGTATGGGTAACGTAGTTAACATGTAAATGCTGAATTAATAATATCATAATAATTAATAATATCCCGGTATTTTAATGGAAGATGCTCCGAGGAACTAGCTTCATTGAACCCTTCGGCACCGGTGCATAGTCGGGAAACACATTTGCACACGGTTGACATTTGTCACATGAGAACGGGTCGCTTTTACGATTCATTGTTGTATTCAACAGCTGGGCTGTGGAATGATATGCGGCCTCTGTGTTTCCTCCATCCTATAACATGGGTCTCTTCAAGACCCAAGTTCACTCCTTCCTATCCTCTAAAAGACCCTCCACACAGCATCCCCAAAGATGATATAGGCCTTGAGGGAAGTTGTTTCCCTCAGGGTCTCCTGTGTGGAGTTACTGTAAATTTTCAAACGTAGAGTTCGCGTTAATTCTGCGCGTTACGTCTAGCAGTGATCTCACGCGCGCGTTAAATTATACATAGGTACGGTGACTTTATACCGTCTTCGTTTAGAAATATCTGTCGATAAACAATTAGACGAAGAAAAGGCGTCAACCGTGAATTAAATATAATTAATTTAAATAAAAAATGTTTTTGTTTTAAGCCACTTTATTTTTATACATATTTATGCATTCGACCGGTTTCGGTTGGACTCAACCTTCTTCAGGAATGTACACATATAAACAGTTTATATGTGTACATTCCTGAAGAAGGTTGAGTCCAACCGAAACCAGTCGAATGCAGAAATATATGTATAAAAATAAAGTGGCTTAAAAGAAAAACATTTTTTTTATTTGAATTATAATGTCAAGCCACAGAGTGATCGCTTCCTTCGATAAACAAATATAATTAGTTACCTTGTAATCTCTAATCCTCTCCCACCACTTATTTAACAGTTTTGTTTATGTACATACATGTATGTCATTTTTTTATATATATTTGTTATATTGTTTTGAAACATTTACAGATTATTAACATCATCATACTTATAAAATTAACATTGGGAAGTGCGTAAGTGTTAAAGTATCCAGTTAGAAATGTTCAAAGGATGCGGTGTTTTTGGTTTAGTTTTCACTTGATAGAGATGCTAAATAATTTTTTTTTTAAATTAGGGAAATAGAACATAAAACATAATATAACAAAGACATTTTTTTATACTGAAGCATGTTATATAATAATAATTCTAATAACAACATGAGGTATAAAACATAACATAAGATATAGAAAGAGAAGAAAACAAAAAAGTAAGTTACAGTATTACTAATAACAGCACTATTTTGATGATATTATAGATAACTGATTTGCCTTTTAAAAAACTGTTTATATCGTCACATTGTATATCATTGTACATTCGAGATATTGGATTAAATACTAATACTATATTTTTTTTATCCTGACGAAGGAACAATTAGTTCTGAAACATTTTGATAACTTATTATTGAAAGCGCTGGTTAAAACAGAGCCTCTATTAAATTGCATTTACTTCGTGGGTATGACATCGTTATTATCATAAAGGCCAGTTCTGGAATAGTAATACGAAAACTCTGCTTATGGTCTATGTACATATTTATTCTTAAAACGGTACGCGGAAACTAAATACTTCGTGATATAACTTTGAATAAATCGAGACTTGAGATATTAAAACAAAAGTATTTGAGCAATGTCAAGGAAGTCAACAAAGTCATACCATGTCAGTTTCTTTGTTAAAAGAAAATACTCGTATTCGTAAAAAAAATACACATGTGAAAAAATAATTAAAATAATTAACAATGACGAATATCTATGATTTCCAAGTCTGCATATTTTTTTAATCTAGTTTTCATCAACTTACATACTCTCAGTATCGACCTGGGGAAAGACCACCCTTCAGAATCCAAACATTGCTTAAAACGATACTAGCCATGTTTGGTGAACCGATCTGAATAGCCAGATACGTCCCAACCTTCCTCTTCCCCATCTTTTTATCATAACATTTTGTAAATAAAATCCTCATCACGGGAAATCCCAGTGAGGATATCATTAATTATTATTTTGTTACAAGAAAAAGAAGATCATAAAACATTATTATTATCTCCTGACCGTAACCGCTACCCTAAACCTCACAGCACACCTAAATTGTGAATGGCATTGTAATACTGTTTTTAGAGCAGTTGGTATTAAATTGACTCTCCGGTATTAAAAAAAACATTTTTGATATTTAAATATTAATATTCAATTTCTTAGACGAGATAATCAGTTCTAGGCGAAGTTCTGATACCAACCCTGAAGTTTCCAGAGAGACATTCAATTTGGCAGGACGGACAAAATATGGAAAAATGCTGTAAACATATTCCTAATCTGATACGTATGTGTAGTGATGGGCATATCCCCGGGAATTTATTTTTCCCCAAACGGGGAATATTGCGGGAATTTTCATCTCCTTTAAAAAAATCTATGATACTTTTTAAAGCCAATCAATTCATTTTAAATTCAGCACCAAAAAAATAACGCTTTCATTAATAAGGCGAATTTAACTGCTCTTATTAATGAGAAATTACTTGCAAAGACTGCATATACCTTATAATGTTAACAGTGAATTTTAATTAATCACACTTTAAGGCTTCCATATCAATTAGTTAAATATAACGTCACACACACTATTAAAAATTACCATATGATTGCATTTAGAGCATGATAAGGACAGAAAATTTTTGAATTTTTGAAAAATATCGAATACTACCGAAGACATAATCCGTCAAAATGTTTCATTCGAATTATGAATTTTACTGAATTATTCACTTTGAAAGGTCGGTCATTTTTTGACATATCGAAAATATAATTTTACTATGGTTATATTAACTCCTTAAATATAATACGTTTTCATCCAATATAAAAAAAGTTGGGAAACAACCTCATAAATTTCTTAATAAAAAATCATAACTCCCGTCTTTGAGGAATTTATATTAGGTCGGGGAATATTCCCGTGTGTGTGTTAGGTAAACCCATTAGCGACCGTATTACTAATGAGGAGATCCACAGAGAGCGCAAGGTCATATAAAGGTAATGAATAAGATTAAAAAAGAACGTTTGTAACTTGTAACACGTACACTGTAAAACAGATGGACACTAATTAAGCAAGTGTCAAAAGAATGTATTATTACGTATTATATATTAATTGTTTTTGTGTTTAATTCGTAGAACTCCATTTAATTTTTTTTTAAATTTAATGTAAATCAAATTCAATCATGTTATTATTAAGTTCTGCAAGTATTTTTAGTTTTTATTATTGTGATAGCTGTTTCGGCGTTTAAGGCCATTTTCAAACTGACAGTTAAAAGCTAAAACTACTTGCAGAACTTAATAATATAACATCATTAAATTTGATTTGCATTAAATTTTAAAAAAAAACTAAATATTATAATACTGAAGTGAATCAAAGGCAAAGGTATTTAAATCAATGTCAGATGAGTGTATTTGCTATATTTACAGTATTCCCCTAGGGTGAAACGGCACGATCGTTAGTAAGGTTACCCTCCACACAGAATTTCTTTCCCTTAGGGCCTCCTGCACGGAATTAATATTTTTTTTAAATATCTGTTTCCAAGGGATACCTACAATGCGTTAAATACTCGAGAAATTTATGTTGAACATTAATAGAACAATAATATTATAATAAACAACATAACTTTTGTTGTGATGTGAGTACGGAGTAAATAATTGTACGTAACACTCTTATTCTAAAATTCAAAATACACAATTCTTATTTCCAATATGTACATAAATGAATTTATGCCACCGTTCTTACAATAGTTGGTAGTGTAGTGGTCAAATTACCTTCCAAGCAGTTGATCGGGGTTTGATTCTCGACCACGGCAATATGTATTTTTTATATGTTTATTTTTTACAAAACTTGTATTTTATCACGTAATTTTTATGGGTCTGAGCTAGTTATAAAATAAAGTTCTTTAATTTGAAATAGAATACGTAGGTACCAACTTTAAATTTTCAATGCAAACTGAGAAAGAACCAATTAAAAAATATCTGAAAAGGGAAACAAAATAAAATAAAAAGAAAAGAAATACAATTAATGAGAATCGATTGATAGCTTTTTTCGGATTTCACCAAGTTCTGGTAAATTCCGAAAAGCGATAAAATCAGAATTAGACAGTTCACTCATCCAATAAATTATCGTAAAATGAGAAATGACGAAATCGTAATTTCATCGGAACGTTTTTATTTATGGGAAACGGTAATTTCCGCTGAAGATGCTGATGGGGCTATAAGTCAGATATTTGTACAGCATCTAAATGTCATCGAGGCTCTACAGAAATATGATTGCCAGTACCTAATGCTGGAGATTAAATTATTATACCCTTCGAACGCTGAGCGTCGTTTCAAGGGGTGATTGATTTGTGATCAATTTATGGAATGAATAAACTGATAAATTAAATTTATTAGAAAGACAGAAAGGGTCTTAGATTAAAATAACCAGAGCAATTAGAGATCGACAAACGAATTAATGATCCTTATGTAACGTCAATAAATAAAATAAGAAAAATGATCTATTTACCAGCATTTTCACAAAATCAAAACACATTTTCTTAAAAATAATTCACGGTTTTACCACACATTTAAATTCATTGCCTTGATAGCATTCATGTCATTATAAAACAATTTAGAAAAACCTAACACCATTAAAAGCGGGGAAAGGATATTTTTCAACTAGTAACTCACAGAATAGAGAATTTTGATAATAACAATTATATAATAAACAAGAATAAGTTTCATCCCTCCCTTAATCTCTATCTCTTCCCCCACTCTTTACTAATTCCTAGCCATGCCCCCACCCCCACTGTGACACCTAATATGGATGTTCTACCATAATTTTGTAATATTTTTTGTATATATTTTGCCCTGATGATGGACCGGTTATTCCGTAACCGGTCGGCGTTAAAAATGAAAAAGTGAATAAACAAGTTTTATTGTTTAATTTAATTTAAGAATAACTTTGTGTAAACCACTTTTTTATATTTAAATATCTACATGTTTCAGAAGCAATGCTCCCAACAGGTATATATTTATATATTAAAAACAGTGGTTTAAATAAATTTATGATTATTTATTATATTAATAATGACGCCACAAAATCATTACACATTTTGCGAAGAAAAAATAACAATTGTTTCCGAGTTAATCGGTGTTTACCGAAAATATTAATAAATCATTTAAAACACCAAAAAAATTATTTGGTGGGGGTGAATAAAATCAGTAAGTAATTCGCCTATGTACGAATATGTGGCATAACCAAAGTTTGAAAATGGATTTGAACGCCAAAAAATAAATAATAACTCAATAATAAAAACAAAATACTTGCACAACTCAATAATAATGTTATTAAATTTGATTTATTTATTTTCAAAATATAGATAAAATGAAGAATTCTAATTACAAAAACAATTAATAAAAAAATATTGGCTTCATTGTGTACACTTTTTTTAGCCAAGTCCAGGTAGATATAATACTCTTAGGGTACAGTTTGTCCGAATATTGTAGACATTTAATCGATTGGAACTAAACGTGCTCATTACTATGGCAACACCAACGTTTTGACGTTTTCAAACATTGTTTAGCAGAATTTCGAGTAAGGAAGCTGGTGTCCAACATAGAATATAGAGTTATGCCAATTTTGAAACAATTATATCCTGGTACATTAAGATTTGAGGTAATGCGTCACATTCGATTTTGACAATGTATCATTTTAAACAAATAATTCCACATTTAATTAACATCTACAGGAAAAACATCATAACTCTTTATAATTTTTCATCATTCATTTAACATCTAATACATGGCTATGTCGATATATATATATATTTCAGAAATACAAAAAACTCGCTTTTCTATGTCTTGCAAAAGCGTTAAAAAATAAAATACATTAACTTGTCTTAGAATATGATGTATCACTAATTTCTGAATTCCGTTTAGTTAAAGTAAAAAAAAAAGCACTTGAATCATTGTGATTTTTAAACTTACACTCATCTGCCTATCAGCCATCGTGGTGTTGTCATTTAAAGCATTTTAAACGATCGGAACACCCTCAATTTTTATCTACCATAAAATGTGATATTAACTTTATTAGTATCAAAAAACTAACTAACTTGACTACCGTGATGTTTCCCTGTATGCATCCGGACTGGGGAGATAGGACAGAATGCCACAGTTCAAAATCCTATGCTTGACGTTATTACACGATACTTTTTTTCATCCAGAATGGACGCGAGTTGTCTTTTTCTACGGCAAATTCTATAGAAAATTCAATAGAAAAAGACAATCCAAATGAAAACTGGACGAAAAAAGTATCGTGTAAGGACGTCTTTAGTATTTTTTATGCATACTGAATAAATATTTTTGTTCCAGAATCTCACGGTCGTACTCCTTCTGTATTGTAGTAAAAGTCTCGCAAATCTGCAGGCAGGTACTGTAATTCAATCGCTGGGAGAGATCTCAAGAGATCTCACTGTCTGAATACAGTTACTGGAAAATTCATAATATTACAATTCGTTTACAAGGCTTGTTGCGTTACGTTCACATTGCAAAAACTGTATTTGTAAACTGTAATGCTATGTTTTCGTAGAAAGAAATTACTTTGTGGTATGACGCATTATTAAATAAAACAAACACTTTATTTCAAAGCACAATTCTTTTCAAAATTTAAATCTCCAACCGGTGTCGCTTGTCCCAAGCTTCTTCAGGGTAAACAAAAATGCATATAGTGAGTATACATATGGTTGACACATAATTCAAAATAGAATAAGGAGACATTGTTATGTCTCCCTCTGCTATATTTAAAATGAAACAAAACAGTGAGACAGAGATATGCTTCCATATAATAGAATGGGACAACATGTAAAAGAAAAAAAGTAGAACGTCAAGGAGGGAGGGATGTAGAGAAAACGTGTTCTATCTCCTTCCCTTTTATATGTTATATTATTTTCTAGAGATAAGGCAAACTAGTTTGTGATAATTTTTTAATAAATTAATGGTTCAAAACAAAAAGTCTGTTTCATTTAAGATATTATTCTTATTTAACCTTTTTTTAAATTTAAAATATATCATAATTAATATAAATTTAATAATAAAACACCATAAAAAAACATCGGTAGGGGTAAACAAAATCATCTAATTGAGTCGTCTCAATATGGCGTAACCGCAGTTTGAAAGTGGGTTTGAATTCCGAAACAGCTGTCACAATAATAAAAATAAACAAAAAATTAATAACAACATTATTAAATGGATTTCTACTAATTAAACACAATAACAATTAATATTATTTTATCAACACAATTAGTCTAAAACGATCGAATATAAATAATTTTATAGTGGTTTTTCGCGTTTCCTGACATAGCCCTTAACTTTAGAATTATTCATAACACAAGACATAAGTGGCATCATAGCGTCGCTCTAAAAACACAAGTACCTTGAATTGTGGCGTCATGTCGAGAAAATTATATTTTGTATTAACAGTATTGACCGTGAATAAAACTACTGCGTGAATTACATTATCAGTTTCAGTTTTAACTACATAATATTTTATATTATGATATAATTGTGGCATTGGGTCTTGACTTTATAATATTTACTGAGGTTGTGACCTAGCGAGAACCGCTGTTGCTTATCGCTGTCTTTAAAAAATGCGACTGACATAAGAGATACGGTGACCGGTAACAGTTCAGAATTGTTACGTTTCTCCGTCGAATAATAGATAACTGCCATACCTACACTCTACAGTGTAACAGAAAGTAAATCTTATTAAACGTAAATAAACCAGTCGAAATAAATTTTACACGGGGAACCGGTTCTCGACATTATTAATTCTTAAACATTTTTTTTTCAATGTAACTCTGTTTTAACCACTTTTTATTTTATACGCCGACCGGTTTCGGAATAACCATTCCTTCATCAGGATAAAATATATGTTAACTTTACAATATTACAAAATTAAGGCAGAACATATATATCACAGTGGGGGTGGGAGCGTGACTAGAGATTAGTAAAGAGTGGGGGAAGAGATTGAGATTGAGGAAGGGGTGAAAGGAAACATATTCAAAATGGGGTTGTAAGATAGATTTGGCATAACTACAAGAAAGCATATCTTCCTAAAACTACATAATAAAAATAAGTCTAAAATTGGGAAGCGGCTTTTGACATTATTCGTTATTGAATGTCCATACTATACTCACCATCGCATCAGGATCTTGGAAGATTTGTCGGAGAGGGTTTAACTCCGCAAATATTGATTCAGTATTCTTGTTGCTTTGTAGAAATGTAATTTTACCTGTAAACAAAAAAAAATGTGTTGTTAAAATTGATGTTCGTATTTGATATAAAACTAAAAAAAGAACAGCATTGCATATATCATGTTATTCCAATCTTTAAAGCACATTTCAAGGTGTTTGAATGTTTATATCGCTAAGGATTCAAAATGAGCGGAAGCACGACCTTCCATGAAAACTAGTTAGAGCTAGTGTAATGTACTTAATCTAAAACAAGTTTATACAAAAGACAAGAAATGCAGTTTATAATATTAGAATCCCGCATTTTGCTGCACTGCAGCTAGTTGCAGATATGCCACTGAGAAACGCCCACGAGGAATCAAAACAAGGAAACGAGATTGACCCAGAGTCGGAACGGTCGCCGGTGCAACGGCCCGTGAAACTCCCTGGCATTGTCTTGTCAACTCTTCTTGATGCATCCTTCCACTCCTCGTTTCAAGATTCAAGATGCGAAACACAGATCATTAAACCCTGCATTGATGTTGATTAGACTGGCACAGTTTTCAACTGGAGCATGATAAATTCACTAATCATCGGAGATGATCTTTTTGAAATACACAGATAGATTGGTTGTACTGTCCATTATTTTTATTTGAACTCTACTAATAATTTTCAACGGTTTTGAACAAATTGTAGTAAGACCTACCTAACCAGAATCCTTCTCGCATGGTTGGAGGAAGGACAAGAAACAGAGAAAGGAGATTATGGCTCAATGTCAAGGAGTGTACCGCAAATACCACAGAGGAACTGAAAAATACGTCTTTTAACATAATAACAACATTATAGTTTGTGTCAAGGTGTTTTCCATGATTAATAAACAATTTTAATTATTACGAGTTTGATTGAACAGATTTACCGATAAGCTAATGAAGAATAGCTTGTACCAAAGAGGAGATACAGTCAGATCAAATATACAACTACCTCGTTTCATCCATGTTGGATTTTGGAGTGTGGCTGAAAAAGGGCCAACATAACAAGTGGAAATACTTGTGCGCCTTTCGTTTTGAAACTTCAAATTTGGTCAAGTGATCGTGAAGTCGTTACGTTCAGCAAACCTTTCTTCAGAAGCCTCGCCATCCGATTCCCAGGCTTTATCTAGGTCTACTAATATTCCAATCTACGTGTCAAGTCCAAATAGTGGCAAGCAACACAATGGTGCATAGTGGAACGGGCTAACTTAATGCACTGTGATTAATTTGCGATTTGCACGGCCTCTGGCGCTTCGTGACACGGTGCCTCGCTTTTTGAGGGCTTTGCCAGTTCAAGATTCGACACGTTCACTGCAAATTGGACACCAGAATTGCCTAGTCATTTCCAATTTTCAAAAGGTCAACATGTTCCCAATCTCGAATCCCGTACAAAGAATGGCACACAAAAGCAAACTCATCAAGTCCATCAGTGTACCGAAAAGATAGAACAAAAACATGCATATTTTTAAACAATTCTAATTACTACGTTCGTTAAAAACGTGAGTACGTATAAGATGATATTTTCACATCTTTCTTTTGTTAAGTAAGTAGTTGGTCCATTAGTTCCGGTTTAAACGACCATTGTCAAAACAATTACATTTCTTAAAAATATTTCAATGCCAATTATTCTGCAATTTTATATAAAAATAGTCTATTTGAGTGTCTGTTTATGAGAAAAATTATGTGACATGTTTTCAGTATATAGGTAAGTACATACTTTGTTTGTGGGAAGATCATGTGACATATTTAAAGTTGGTAAGTAAGTACACATTTTGTGTATGGGAAGAGTTATGTGACATATTTACAGTAGGTAGGTAAGTACATATTTTGTATATGGGAAGAGTTATGTGACATATTTACAGTAGGTAGGTAAGTACATATTTTGTGTATGGGAAGAGTTACGTGATATGTTTACAGTACTTATGTAAATACATATTTTGTGTATGGGAAGAGTTATGTGACATATTTTAAACTTTTCGTATTTTAAGAGAATTTACAAAGAGAGAATCGAATGTTTTTGCAATCAACAAAATCAAAGTCGTGAAAATTCCGTTCTACTGTGGGTAGGTACTGATAGTAGAGAGAAAGTGGCTCATCATGACATGCCCTTTATCCTTGGCTTACCTACGTACTGCTCTATTATACGTTTGGTAATATCTCTGGTTAAATAAAACACCAGGGGGTCGGGCCAGCACAATGGAGACGATGATGAAATAAGTAATAGAATATGTTTACAGAGTTGTAAATAAACGGTTTTGTGAATACGAGTCTTCTAGAAGAACGCCCTCTAACCTATCAAATATTTATTTATGTTAGTAATATTAACGACAGTTATTAGAAAAAAATGTGATAAAAAAAATAGTCCGGAGTGTTCAAGTTTAATTTGCAGAATTCCATTATTATTTAATGTTTTTAAATTTAATATTATTTATTCATTAAAAAAAACGGTTTATTTATAAAAAATTATGCTAGGTAATCATTATTAAGCGTGACAACTGTTTCGCCTTCCGAAGAGATTATCAAACTGCGGAGAAGCTATCAATTTATGTTATTTCTATGTAGGTACTTATAATGAAACTCATAAAATATTTTCAATTTTATTACCAACCATCTTATTAATTTATGAGTAAATTGACGGTTATTTCACTGTAAAGTTTCTCTAATTAAGGGTTATAATGTACTATTGTTTACAATTTGATTTAATTTCCCCCTGCATAATTATACTAACTTGTTTGTTGGTGAACATGTCTAGAAATGGGAAACGAATTATGTTCTTTTGTTCATTTATTAAATTACCTTTTAGATTATTGAAATATTTATTGATTTCCAATTATTCTAAGAGGTTAAGTTTGCGGTCCTTATTTTGAATGTGCAACGGAATTGGATCATTATAAAATTTTAAAGGCTCTCTTATTCAGAAAGGATAAAGGGGAAAAAACAATGGTTAGGCAGTCAGCTACATTGATAATTTACCAAAAATTTAAAATATAAAACTGACAACAAACTTAAAATTAACGTAGAATAAACACTGGTGAGATTAGATTCAACAAATTTAGATATTTTACAAGTTCGCTGTTCAAACGGGATATTGACAAATCGAATGTTACAGCGAACCAGTGTTACTATTTTTGTGATTATATTGAACTTCGTACAATTACAAATAATAGATATACCATCCCAGAATGGAGCGCTGAGGTACGTAAAAGTAATAAAAAAAAGTTCTGTTACGTTCCTCACATTCTGTGGACCATTGTCTGTGGATTATGGGCCTTATCTCCCTGTTAGCATTTAAAGCAAATACTGGGTTAAGTCACTTATCTTCTTTCATTCCGCCTTTCTTGCTCTGTGCAATCGATAAAATAACACTGCTTATTCAGGAAACTGTCCGACAATATTATCGGAAATCGAATTCTCAGTCTGCGAACAATACCTATGATTGATTCATGAATAAATCAATATTATTTAGCGTCTCACGAAGGATCAATGGGAGAAAATAATGCCGTCTTTTTTTTCCTTAACGTTTTGACACTTTCATTAATTTCCACGGGAAGATTGAAAGCATCTATTGAATCGATGATTCATTTGTTGTAACGTTGGTAATCATTCTTCTCAAAGCAAACCCATCATCAATAAATTCGTGGTAGTACTGGGAAAAATAAATGAATAACGTGTTCTTACGAAATTATTCTTAGAAAATAAAATGATATTATGTATAATCGTTTCTGGTCCTTTCTAAGATTCGAAGTATTCACGGTCTGTGAAATTACCGACTGTACTTTTCCATGCGTGGGTAGCGGAGTTCAAACTCTGTAAGAGAAGATATCACGGAAAGACGATACTAATTATTTTGAGAAAGCATAAATAGAAGAGTGGAGATTTGATGTTGAATTGGCTAAGTCCACCACAGATATACCGTAAATTCTTATAATATTAATCAGTATTTTCTGCCTTACTAAACTAACCAGTGGCGATTTTCTCTAAAGAGCATTTGTGCAGTGAACTCCCATAAAAATATAAGAAAGGAAAATAAACTTATATTGTAATTTTAACACACAGCTAACAGCGCACCATTCAAATTCGGTGCTAAAAATCCACCCGTCCGCCAATACTACTTAATAATAATAATAATAATAATAATAATAAATGTTTATTCCGGTATGTGGGGAGGTTAGTGCAGTCCCACACATTCCATACAACAATATACATTCAATAGTTATAAAAGATATACAAAATATATACATACATCACATCGTAAAAATAAATAAATAAAGAAAAATAATAATTTAACTAAATAAGAGTAAGATAACTCCTTAAGGGTGCTGCGGCATTTATATTGTGAGGGGCCAATATATTTGTCCAGTATGCGTCGATGCTGGAGGCTGGACTGAGGCGGGCTTCCATGATGAGGATATTCCTGGAGCTGTTTATTCTTTCCCTCATTCCAGCCACCCTGGATCTTATAAGGGCTGCAAAACCGGAAACTCGCCCCTCCGTGAACATACTGGAAGCACTGCAGTATCTGGGGAGGCCAAACATTATGCGGAAGGCGTTATTGTACTGTACGCGAAGTCTTTCCATACTACTCTTTTTGTAGTTTGCCCAGAGTTCGCAGGTGTACAACGTTGCGCAGAAGGCAAGGAATAGAGTCCTTTTCACAGCGGTACTACAAAGGCGAAATCTTCTACTGAGCATATTCGATTTTACGCTGAGAGCGCGTCTTTGCCTATCAATGTCTTCATCATCCATCAGAGTACTGGTGATTATGTGTCCTAGGTATTTGGTTTCTTCAGTCACCTTCAGGATCACACCGTTCAGGGTAGCTGCAGGAATACGAGTCGGGCCTTGTCTATATCTTATGACCAACAGAGCTGTTTTATTGGGGTTATAAGACATGTTTGTTTCTTCAGCAAACTCTTCGCAGATCTTCAGGAGAATGCGCAGCCCTCTTATAGATGGTGCCATTAGTACCATGTCGTCCTCATAACTGATGTTGTTCAAACACTGTCCTCCGATGTGGCAGCCTACCCTTGCATTGTTTAGCCTTTCAGTTAGTTCGTCCATGTAAAGGTTGAACAATATCGGGGACATGCATCCACCCTGTCTGACGCCGCTCTTTAGGAGGAAAGGTTCGGAAAGACCATCTTTCCACCTTACTAGGTTTTCCTGCTGTCTGTGCCACAAGTCAAGGATGTGTATCACCTCCGATGATATTCCTCTATCTTACTTAAGAGCGAGTCCGAAATTATTGCTTAAGTCATAACCATGTATAAACTTTGCTTTAATAGGAAGAAAAATTGAAATATATAAAAATTAATCCGTACGTGCATTATGTATCCCGCACGTATAGGACTTTCTGTCCAAAGAAACAGTTCGTACAAAATATACTATGGCGCTACAGCGGGAGACGTGCAAACCTTGGGAATCTACAAGCTGCCCAGGTGTGCAGCGACTATGGCATTTGTTAATTATAAATCTGTACGTAATAGCGTTTGGATAGATATTTGGTTCCTTCAGTCACCTTAAGGATCACACCGTTCAGGGTAGCTGCAGGAATACTAGTCGGGCCTTGACCATATCTTTTAAACAATAGAGTCATTTTATTGGGTAGGTATGCATCTTTCTTTGTATCAACAATTACATACAAAGACATTTCAAAGCTCTATAACACATGATGTAAATAGTTACGTTAACTTAGAAATTCCATACAGAAAAAGATGTGAAAATCTCATAACGCCAGAACCTACAGTTCTAGAGATTTTTGTGTTTTAGATTCATCAAAAATATAATCAAGCCTGACAATGAAGTTGTTTGTTCACAGCATATTTTTTTGAACAAATTCTCTCATTAAATGGTACGTCTTAAATGTCACGGTGTCAAAGGCTCTCTAAACTCTCAACTAATCTTTACGCTCGAAAAATCACAAAGGAAAGCAGAAAGTTTTAAAAAATAAAACAAAAACCTTTTCCCCTTTAGGAACCCAACAGCCCGGGCCATTGAGAAACGTTCCGTAATCAAGAAGGAAATCAAAGCTTTTGTGTTCGGTAAATAAGGATATCTCCCACTGGCTACACGATCTTAAACTACCAGAGTCTTACTTATTTTGGGATGCTGGACACTGGACATATGGACAATGAACACTGGACACTAGAGGTGAGTAAAATAACCCGAACCCGTTTTATCGTAACCGTCTAAGTTCCGAAACGGTTTTTAAACGTACAAAAATAATTAAACCCGACCGAAATGATTCCAATAGAGCACAATTTGTTTGAGCATTTCGCGCGTAACGTTTAAAACGGCTCCTAGCAACTAATATACCCGTCGTAAGCCATTGAAAAGAAATGCTTTAACGTTAAAAGTTGTCGCCCGATACTCCGTCGCTGACCTTTGCTAAGAAACGCTTTCGAAAAAATTAAACGCCATAACCCGTTACAAATAAATGCTTTCTCGGCATTCGCATTAAATGCTTCCGTCGGAAAGTCTGTCGCTGATCGTTGCTACGAAACGCTGTCGCGTCAAACACTTAGGCCGCAAAAAAAACATTTATTACATTATTTTAAAACAATTTCGAGTAACCGTTTATTTTGAAAGAACGAAGCGGTATCCGTTAATTTTTAGAATAAACAGAAACGCCCACCTCTACTGGATACACTCATCCAATCACATTGATGGTAAAAAAGATATTCAGATGAACGATTTGGCACGCTTATTTCCAAGCGTTGCTAGAGCGAGTTATCCGCAATGTGACAATTGAATAGGTACCTACTTACTATTATAGTTAGAAATGACATCTCTGAGTCGTATGTGGGTAAAATGACGTAATACGGAATGATGAACCTCAAATATAATGTAATAAGAACGAGCAAAGTTAATAGAGAGGCGTATTCTGCCGTGGTAAGTAAAAACACAGTATCTTCCTTAAGAATCTCAAGGAAGGATACTGTGTTTTTACTTACGACGGCAGTATTTATGTTACCGGTAAATATGTGTAGTTAATCCGCCGGATAAATTATGAAATCCCCTTTGGGAAATGTTGTGAAGCTTAAAAATTGAGAAGAGGGGGAAAAAGAAAGTTTGGAAGTGCCTGACTATTCAGATATAGTCACTAAATACTGGAAAAGCTGTTTAAAGCACTGTTCCGATTTACATCCTCCGTGATTATTTTACACAAAAAACGGTATGTAGACAGTGACCTCGCTCTTGTTTTGAAGTTCAAGTGTGCAAAATTTCATCAAGCTCGAAATAAAACTGTAGATTTGTATAAAAACACACCCACCCACAGACACTCTTCTTATATAAAGATTTGAAAGTGGAATCGCTAAAGATAAAAAAGAACATTAAAATAATTATGAAAGATTGACGTAAATGCAACAACTTAAATTTCATGGAGATTTCCCAACGCTAACAGGGAATCCCCGGGTCATAGGGTCATCCATAAGAAGATGTCTCCCAACAGATTCTTCTAAGACTCTGGTAAATGCTCTTCTCTTGTAGTCTCCACATTGGACTACTGCAATAGTTTGTATGCTAGTCTACCTAATGCACATTTAAACAGACTGCAAGGAGTGTTGAATACAGCAGCTCGTCTAATATGCGGTGCCACCAAATACTGTCACATCACTCCTCTTCTACGTGATTGCCTACTCTGGCTTCGAGTCAGAGTTCAGCTTAAAATTTATTTTAAGATATATAAGGCACTGAACGAGCTGGCACCATCACACTTGACTGATCTCTGCGTGGGGGACAATCTTACTCAGGTACAACTCACGCTCAGGTCGGCCGAGTCTGATGCGTCGAACACTACTGCTTGAACCTACTCGTACGAATGCTGCTAAATTTGGGGGCGAAGCTTTCAATGTACAAGGCTCACATTCTCGGAATGACCTTCCATTTGGTTTGACGTAAAATTTCAATTTTGGAACCTTTAAGAAAAGTCTAAAACATGTCTATTTAAAAGGAGCAACAAATTTTATCAAGATGGAAAGCGCCCTTGAGAAAAATTGACCATTTAATATTGAAGAATGTTGATTACGGTATGTAAATATCGTGGTAAAAACTATTGTGGTAAATCGTATTCAAGAACCCAAAAAAACGAAATATTGATTATCTGTCAAAATCAATATTTTAATTAAATTTGACAAAAAGATACGATTTAAAATTGGTATAAAGTTTTCCAATTATGAGATTTAGAAAAAAATGTTCGGACCAATAATTTTACGGCACCATTTTTTCTTAACAATCTCCTCCAGATTTAAAAAAAAAATATTACATTTTAAACATTTGATGAACGAAAGAAATTAATCCAGAAAATATTGAAAATAAAATAATATTATTGTGGGATGAACGCACTTTGCACTAAGGCAAATAACACCATTCTCGTGGTTAAAGGGACTTAAAGGGATTAATAAAATTAATAAAGGCACTTTATTCTTCGAATTAATCTGGTCTGTGAATGGACCGGTTTCATCCAACTCTACTGTGTAACGGAACCTTTAAAGCAGGTCACCGCTGTCGCAGGCGACGCTACCAACCTTTAGGGCGAAATTACTAGATAAACGTTTACAACAGCACTAACCTAATAGATGACTGATCAGGTCTCAACATTTAACCTGATTGCCACAGCACTTTCCAATTGGAACAGTCACAGAAAAATGACTCATATAAGAATAGCAGTGGCGTGCATTGCTATTTGAACGAGGGTAGAATGTAGGTTTGCAGGTGTTGATAGGCCATGAGATAAACCTACAAAAATATTATCTTGAGGAAGATAGATTTTTAACATGGATTTTTAACCGGGTCAGGTTGCTACTGAAGAAACGAAAATAATTGTTAAAGTATAAACATTTTATTATTATGAAATTACCTAAAAAAAACTATGTAAAATTTATAGAAAAATTAAATTTCTATCCGAATTCTTTTTTTATTTTTTTTAATATAAATTTTCATTTATTTTTACCCTTCATTTTCTTAGGGTAGACACAACTTTTCACCCTCTATAGACTGCACGTCACTGAACAATAGGATCATTTTATATTGCAATTTATTGCTGATATCTTCATTGTGTTACTATTTGGTACGTTGGTACTTACTAGTTATACGGTAACATTTGGAAAGTGTAGGTTAGGTTGGGTTCAATTACTCTTCATAAAGCCATAGTAAATGCTTGAACTGAAAAATAGAACAATTTGGAAAAAGACGATTAGGCGGCAATACACCTTTCTCCAGCAATAGGGTTACAGTTTTTTTCCGGAACGAGGCCTAATGAAGATTACCATAGAAATGAAAAATAACATATCTGTAAAAAAAATAACGGTACTCAGCAAACATAATACTGGAAATAAGCGGACTGATACAAGCAGTCAATATCTACAGCCTCAAGCAGAACAAAACTCAAGAAAAGCAGAATAACACGGCAGTCCGTGTATTTCGAATATCGACTGCTCGTAGAAGTCCGTGTATACCCTGCCATATACTCGTATGGACCGAAACCATATGACCTAACCTAAGCTTTTCAAAATGATTCCGAGGAAGTGCCTTATGTTTTTTCCGAGAGTTTCAGCATCAATTTCTACTCCCCAGTGTGGAGTTTCTCAGTCAGAGTAATACATTTTTCCCACGGGTCGAATGGCCATCACGCCTAGGCAATTGAACGGAGCAACATCTGTATTATTGAAGGTTTTATTCGGTTACATTAACCCGAAGATAAAAGCAAACGGCACAGAACCCAGTAAACGAGGTGGCTAAACGCCCATTTGTCTCCGGAGCTGGTGATTACACCCTCACTCATTTTTTTCCGCCAATTATCTTCAAAACCATTACGGCTGGAGAGTTCGAAGAAGCGTTTCCATTCCGTGATGATTTTTCGGACAGATCGTGAGATCGCAAACACCCAACATCCACCCGCTCGGTGTTACTCGAAAGGGAAAGTGAAAAAAGCGAACGAAACATAATAATACAGCTTTGCATTGTTCAACTGCAGTACACGAAATTGTGCTCCGACAAATAATATCGGTTACCTTGCGTGCGGAGTACCTGCAGTTAATACATTATATTTATTATGCATTAACTGCACGCGAAATGTTTAGCAAAATTTAATCGAGATTTGAAGCAAAAATAGAATTGGGAAATGTTTACATACAAAATTATAGTGTAGCTGCCTACTGAACTGGCCACTAATAATTCCTATTTCGACAGCCATAAAACACACGTGAATTACGGCGATAGTGGTGCCACTTGCGAATCCCATATAGCAACTAGATTAGATTATCTCTCATTATGCAGTACTATCTGAAGTACCCAGCATTTGATTTTTAAGTAAGCGGAAGATGTTACTTGTGTCGTGATGGAAGACTTAGCCAGTCGAAGAATTGAACTCATGACGCCTGGGTGAAACCCAGATGCGATGCCAACTCAGCCACTGACCGGACAAATAGTTGAATGGTTGTGTTACCCCTACCCCTACCCAGTAATTTTCCTCTTATTTTGAACGTCAAACGAGCAAAATTTAATCAAGAAGTACCAAAATTCTGCTTTAAGGGGTGGGAAAGGGTGAGAGGGGGGTGGTTTATCGAGATATCATGTAAACAGTGACCTTCCTCTTGTTTCGAAAGTCAAGTGTCGAAAATTTTATCATACAAGACAAACACACCGCCCGCCCGGCACATTCTTCTTTCCTGTTTATTTATTGTGGAATTATTATAATAATTATACATTAAATCAACTCCTGACATTGGTGAGTCGCTTCATTAACCTAACCCACGATCCTTTGATTTCCGTTATATTAAATACACGCAACTTATTAGAATCAATTTATCTTTAAATAATCATAGATTTCTAAAATAGACTAAGCGTCTTGAAAATCATATTCACACTTGTACGGAAGACAAAATATTAAAAAAATGGAAAAATTAATTCCCGAGACGGTATTTCTTGTTACAATATCATTAATTTAAGTTCATTAAGTTGTTTTATATTACTAATTACTACCTTCAATATGATTATAAAGTAAATTATATTATTAATTGATTAATCGCTCGAGTGTACATCAGTGATATTTCAATTGTAACCTTTCCCCTTTTCTCAATAAACGACCATCGTGACGGAAAGAGGGATTATAACGAAGCTCTCAGCGGAAGAATCATAAACCTGTATGGTTTTTCACAAATCAACTATGTTTACAAAACGGCAAGTTAAATTTTATCCTTTTCAACAAAAGGCAGCACAACATAAAGCGAGGCTATCAGTGAAATCACTCTTTTGATTAATCTTTACTACGACTCGGTTTACATTACGAAAACAAAAAAAATTCGCTTCGCAAAAATTGAACCTTTTCCTAGAAATTCCTTTAATAAGAATTTAAAAAAAAATTGTTAATTACGTTGTAAAATATAAGCGTAAACTACTAAATAAAATATTTTTCATTAATAAATTATGAATATATTAGAAACAATTTTTTTTTAAATACTGCTTTTATAGCTAAGACTATTTTTGCGAGATTCCCTTGATAATTTTTTTTTTCTAACTTACAAAATATTATATTCGCGTTTACAACAAATATTTTTAGACTCCGCTTGCCAAGCGAATTTTATACATTTTACCTATATTCCTTGTGACATAAGACACACAGCTTGTAGCAATATTTTTGGCTTGTATATTCCTTTTAAGTTGTTTTCAACATTCAACGAAAGACTTATCTGTTAAAAAGTTCACGATTTAAGAATACAATATGAACATTGAACATGTGTATGCATATTGGATTTTGAATATTGAATATAGACCGCCTGGAACATTTCGACGATAAACGTTGTGCGGGGTCAATGGCCCATTGAATCATATTACGGCTGTGAGAGGTTGGCAGGCAAATTGCAACGGGAAAAACAGCTTCTTGGATGTGGTTAGTTCGACGCGTAGCATATAAAGGGCGATACATTGGGATCTCGTATGGCTAGGGACGCAGAAAGGGGTTATTTTTTGGGAAATACAAGTTATGTTTTGTAAAGAGTGGTGTTATATTTTTCGGTTAAATTAGTGTTATTTTCGTGAAATTCGCATAATTATGGTGAAATTAGAGTAATTTTTTTTATTCGTTTTTTGGAAATCAGTATGTTTCGTAATATTTCTGTAATATTTCGTGAAAAATGCGAAAACTAGAGGTTATTTATCATAAAATAGCAAATTTTTTACCGACATTTTCCGGTCTCTAAATATAGCTTATTGTATGGTAGTTGTTAAATTCGAATATTACTGTACTTAATCAATACATACGTAATTGCTAAAAAAAAAAAACAAAACAATTAATTGAATATTTACATGTAAGTATAAATAGTAATTAGTAGTCATTTTAGTAACCGGTTTCGTCAAGAGTTTCGATATCCTTTTTATTACTGTATACATATGTAGGTAATCTCAGGGTCGTCCTGGTGGAATACCACCATTCAGAATCAAAACGATGCTTGTAATGGCTTTTGCCGTGTTTAGTAATCAGATCTGAATATCCAGGCTCTTCCCAACCTTCCCCTTACACATCTCTTAATTTCCCCACTCCCTTCAACCTCAAACATAACCCTATTGAGAATGCCATAATCCCACTGGCTCCGGACAAATGAGACCAGTTGGAACTCTTGTGCGGTATTCACATAAAAAAATGAGATCTTCTCTTATTTTATATAAATCGACAGGAATTTCAAAGCTTCATAGATCATGATTGAAATTACACTGCGAGCTGAGAAATTTTGTCCACCTAGAAAGTACATACACAAATTTCATGACAACAAAGTTCACCGTTCGCGAGTGGTAAGTCGTTAAACAAATCGATTTTATATTTAACGCACAAGATTATTAGTCAGAAGCAATTATTAAATTTATGACATGATCTAATGTCGAAATAGTTTTTTTATTCGTAGGAGAAACTCGTTTAATTCAAAACAAAATAAAGAATAAACAAATGCGTAGAGTTCAATATACTCCCAAAATGAGGTCACTTAGAACATGTATTGCGTACTAAAACAAAACTCTCGAACGGCGTGCTCTAGCGCCATGAAATTTGATGATTTATATATTTCAAAAAATTAGATAGCAATACAACATATTTCATATAAAATTTCGAAAAAATATTTAAAATAAAACATTTTGTATCAGAAATATGTTATCTTAAGCTTCTAAAACTCTCAAACGGTGAGCTCTAGAAATAATAAACATTTCTATATTTTTCAATTGTTTAATGACGATCTAGTACTTAACTACTGGTACGAGTATGTCCGCCTATATTTACTTTATAAAATAAATACAAAGAACTCTTCCTTGCCGGTGCTGTCAACTGATTTAACGTGTATCTAATGATATTAATATCGCTGTAAATATACTAAACACGGTTTACAAACATTATGTATTGCATAAAATTATTAAAACGTTTTAGTATTTATTAAACGAAAGAGAAAAAAAATATTTTGTCGAAAAATCGGAAAAAAATAGTAATACGAGGTGTGTTCAAAAGAAAAGGTGAATTTTGAATTTTCGATTTTTTTTTATGTTGGTACACATATGTTTATCATATGTTAGCATTATCAGCCATTTTGGATAAGTGGTTTGTTTTTGACAACTGGAGAGGTCATCCAATGGCTGAGAATGCTAACATATGATAAACATATGTGTACCAACATAACAAAAACAAATCGATAATCGAATGTACACAGCCCGCGGAAATTCAAAATTCACCTTTTCTTTTGAACACACCTCGTATACGTGAGCGTTGTGCTGATGAGCCGAGTACCGTATCTACGAGATTTCGCTCGCCGTAATCGGTGATCTGCCGGCATTAATGGACATGTAATGCGTTTTACGCGTGCTTGTTTTCAGCATTTATACACAACATTTCTGACTTATGTACAAATTTTATTTGTCATTTGTACTTCATATTTGAATATTTATACCTTGTTTATTCTAAATTGTTCATGTAAGTGAGTCTGCTGCTGACGAATATTTTAAGTCATAGTTTTAATTTGTATATATATTTATAGTATGTCTGTTACTATCTAATTATATTAGTTTAGGTTAGTTATTGTAAAGCGCACTTGAGGTAAAGCCAACTGTTATAATTATTATTATTATTAAATTAAATTATTTACACAAGTAATAAATATATTTTGTCATTTTTATTCAACTTAAAAATGACAAAATTCTAATTATGTACCCTGTACTATGAGTGTACTGCACCGGAGCTAGATGGATATTTTAGCGCCGTAAGGTAAGGGTTAACATGTTTTATCTGCATGACATGTGGGTGATAAAAACACGTGACGAACATAATATGAGTCTAACGAAATGATTGTTTAATTTGCATAGCATTAGTTACGTCCACAATACCGCATTGTTCCCTGACATTCTGGAATCCTGAAGTCTCAGTAATAAATAATAATAACAGTTAATTTGTATAGCAGAGTTGTGTGAAATTTCACCTCAAGTGCGCTTCGCAATAACTAACCTAACCTAAAATAATTGGAAAATAACAGATATACGAGTATGTACAATATACATATTTGCAAATTAAAATTATAACTTCAAATATTCATGAGCAGCAGACTGACTTACATGCACAATTTAGAATACTAAAAAACTACAGGTGTAAATAATAAAATATAATGTACAAATATCAAAATATACACTAAATAACTTTACCTAGTATATTAAGAAAATAACGTATATATTAAAGGCATGGGAATTAAAACCGCAGTTTAAAATATTCATTTGCCGAATGCTAAAAATCTTTGCATCAAGTTGTGGGGTAGTATATATGTAAATTAGAAGTTTTTGAAAAATACAATCGATCAATGGAGGCAATTAAAAGAAAAAAATGTTTTTATTGCAGGTGAGTTTCGCTCTAAAGGCTTTTAGTCTAGTTTTACCGCCCGGCTTCGCCATAGATTCAACAGTTATTTTATTATTGAATGGCCTCGGTGGTCGAGGTGAATGGCTCTCGACTACGAATCCGGAGGTCGCGGGTTCAAATCCCGGCGTGTGTAAGTTATTATAATTTATGTTGTTTTACAATTAATTCATTAAAAATAATATATAGCATATTTGAGGCACGTTTCAGAGTGGAAGGTACTCTCAGCATCGCCCTGGTGAAAGACCACCATTTAGAATTGAAACGTTGCTTAAAATGGCTTTAGCCGTGTTTGGTGAGCAGATCTGAATAACCAGGTGTTTTCCTACTGTCCTCTTCCCTCCCTACTACCTTCAGCCTCATAACATACTCCAATTGGAGATGCCATAGTATCACTGGCTCCAGACGAATAGGAGAAGTTAGAACTCTTGAGCAGTATTATTAAAAAAAATATGGCGAAATGTTTTATATTTCGACAGTAAAACTCAATTTTCTAAGCTCCATAGCTCATGATAGAAATGACTGACGTAGGTGAAAATAATTGAGTTTCTAGAAATTCCACAATAGAAAAAAATGATGTGCAAATTTCACGACAGCAGAGCTCAACTTTAGAGATTTTTATTTGCTACAGTAAACAAATTGATTTTCTGCTACATGGTTAAAGATGTGCACTCTAATTATTTACTTTTTAAAGAGGGAACTTTATACCTTGGCATAACCCCTAACAAATAAAATTCAATTGAATGTTTTAAAGAGTCATAAATGTGATAATATTATAGCCTTTCCAGTGGTTTTTCGCATTACCACACAAAAAGACCTTTCCTTGCCAAGAGAGTAAAAACCACCGTGCTGAAGGAGTCCGTCTGCTTGTGGCATTGTTGATGAATACTTGAAATCACGATCTTACCATAATATTATGATCTGATGATACAAATCTTCCGAGAAACGTTATAATTATATTGGTGTTATCTACGGTTATATGATGAGAACTGAGAGTGTGTTGTGAGAGGCGGGTAATAAAATTTTGTACTTTTATTACTAGCTGAAGTACCCGGTGTTGCTCGGGGTTATGAATGGTTTGAAGTAAATTTTTTGAGGTTGCGATGTGTTATCCGTACCCCTAACCTTACACCTACTCCTAACCCTACTCCTAACCCTACTCCTACCCTTACCTATACCTTTACAGAACTGAAACAGATGTAACAATAATAAAAGACTAAAATTCTTACATGAAGACCAGTCAAAAAATATGTGAATTAATTAAAGATAATATTAATATATCTAAAATTTAAATAAGATATCGATCAAAATAACGGAAAGCAATAAGGTGGCATTAACTTAGTTGGTAGATCGTTGATCCCGGATAGACCGAGAGGTCCTGGGTTCGAGTCCCAGATGCAACCACCATTGCCTTTTTATTTTCTGTATCTTTTCCGTTTCATTTTAAAGTTGTTCATATTATCTTCAATAATTAAATATTACAATGGGGTTTACAAGGTTTCAATAAGTTATTCCAATAAATTGAAAATATTTTAATATCAACAATTGTGTTCTTTCGAAACATGATTGGTGCTACAAATGTAATCTGTTCACAAGTAAAATAATTAAAGGTCCAACAACGAAAATAACGTGCCATATAATTTTTTGGTATGGGTACTTTCCCCCGTGAGAAATGGTCAAGTGGTAGGTACTTGACGCACATAGTTGTTATTGGATCGATAACTGTTCTAACTGGACTAAAGGTAGGTACTACCAGATTATTTTTGTTTTAGTACCGGATGGCGCCAAAAAAGTACCGGTGTTTAAAAACCCCACCAAAAATGTACCAGTATATAAAAACCCTGCCAATGCGGACTAATAACTAATTTGATACTCTGAGTTAATTCCGTGACGCCACTGATTACCTAATCCATAAAAGTATGATCATACTTCTTTCATAATTAATAATTATGTTATTATATTATGCATATAAATATATTATTATACTCTTTTGTACAATCTTCAGTTATAATGTAACTAAATGTAAAATTACGCTGTAACTACATACTTATATTGTTCCTACTTACTACTTTTATACTCTAATTATTATTTTATCTACTATATTATTATGACGCTATGTATAACTAACTATGAGGTAAATGTATCAACAATGAAAAGTCTTTTAGATGTCAATAAGTAAATAACAATTTTAAAGAAAACTGATCCCAGGCGCGACAGGTAAATGAAATTGATCTACTCAAGAAAAAAAAACGCTTGAATTTCAAAGAGTTTGATCGATTTTGAATGAAAATTGAGCTTAGTTCAGTCACACTGATACGCCCATAACACAGTTCTATCGGTTTATTTATTCAGTGTCTAACGTTAACGCTCTTAAAAGCGTCAATAAATAATTGCGCATATAAAAAAGCCTAGAAATAGATTCCCAAACGCAAAACAGAAATATCTTGTTGCTTTTCTTTTATGATGCCAGAACTTGAGATATAAAAATAACTTTTATCGTACGTTAATCGACACGTTCCGAATGATACACGTGATTCGATTAAGCTTATTTTAAAGCAGTCGTTCACAGATTTTTTTACCCTCTGTAAGGTTCATCAAACTTAAAAGTTAAAATTCTACATCACAATAAGCAAACTGGCAACGCCCACATTTTATACTAAATGAAAAAAAAACTCAATAGCCCTGTTCATACACCGCGCTCCTAGCGTTCGGGGCAGTTCCTAACCAACAAATATATATATTATTTTAAATGATAAACTAATGTTTATAAGACAAGATTTTTTATGAATAGCACAAATATGGTAACAAATTATTATAAGCAATAATTATTAACCTGAAAAATCATACAAATTGAATAATCTTCCGAGAAAAAATACATGCTGCCGACGGGACACGAACCCGCGACCTTTTGTTTACCGGACAAGTGCTCTACCACTGAGCTACGGCAGGTTATTCATTACCCGCCAAATTAGTCAACATGTACTGGTTCTTCAGACTACAATCATTGCTTATTACATTTTTTCTCACTGGAAACAACCATCTTTATTTTTGTGGGAAAGGCATTGTAAGTGCTAACTCTCTCACTAGGTGGCGTCGAGATTCTATCGAATCTACATTTTATTTTGTAAGAACATTTTTTTACTTGCCAGATGTATGTATTTTTTCTCGGAAGATTATTCAATTTGTATGATTTTTCAGGTTAATAATTATTGCTTTTAATAATTTGTTCTATATTTTTAGCAGTCAAAGGGGCAAACGACATCAATTGTGACCAGTAATAACTGTACGTTAGAAAGTCCGGAAGTCACATTTACAAAATTGTTGAGTAGAGGGGTTTGAAGTTTTACTCTGCTCGGACTACCGATGGTTTAGACGACACTCTTTTAGAAATGGTATACCTGACGACTCCAGTGTTTTCAGCGATAATACGTGAATATGATGATGGGATTTATTCACAGAATATGTAAACCATTCAAGAACCCTCAATTAAAATTAAACTAGAATATGGAAATTCTATTTGGAATCCTCATTACAACAAATATGAAAATATTGGTGAATACGTTTAAAAAAATGCTAAAAATATTATCTTTTAAATGTGGTTTACATGACCATCTTAGATCATACGACGTACGTCTTGAATATTTCAACATTAAATCACTTAAAATTAGAAGGCATTTGACTGATTTAATATGTTTATACAAAATAATTCACAGTCATCTCGATACTACATTATGTCCTAGCAATATTGCAATCAATGTACATAATTCCTATTCTTAAGACGTCATAGACCAATCCATCTGAATACGTTCAGAAATAATATTGCCTACTTTAGTCCTCTGTCTCAAATGTGTCGACTATATAATATGTTAATATGTGCTAATGTCGTCATTTTTGTCTATAATTTGTACAGTTTCAAAAAAAAAATGTCCTGATATTACTTAAAAATGTGCAACAATGATCGGGCCAATTATATTATGTATCACTTGTGTCTCTTTGTGCCTCTTGTTTCTATTGTATTATGTATCACTTATGTCTCTTTGTGTCTCTTTGTGCCTCTTGTTTCTATTGTATTACGTATCACTTATGTCTCTTTGTGTCTCTTGTTTCTATTGTATTATGTATCACTTGTGTCTCGTTTTGTCTTTTGTTTCTATTGTATTATGTATCACTTGTATCTCTATGTATTTCTTGTTTCTATTGTATGATCTATGTATCACTTGTGTCTCTATGTATTTCTTGTTTCTATTGAATTATCTATGTATCATTGAGTGAGTTTTTGTAATCTTATGCTTTGTGGATCCTTTGTCTGTTTATTTGTAATTTTATGTCATTTGTGTATATTAACTGAGTTTTTTTTATCACTGGATTGTTCTCACGTAAGTATGATCATTTGTAAAAACCGAGTATAAATACATTTGCAAAATTGTTAAGTAGAGGGGTGTAAAGTTTTACTTTGTATTTATAAGTATTTATTAATTTTCGGGAAATCGACAGTTTATAATTAATAATTTTATACATGTAGAGTATCATACCAAAAATAAAACCAATTATGAATTTACTCCTTGTGACTTTACATAAAACAAAATATCGCAGATGGCAAGTTTAAAAAATATATATTGTTTTACGGAATTCTTATTCAGGTGGTAATTGAAGATGTTCACACAAGATATCATATACATATTATGATATTATAATAACAAAGTATTCAATAAATTAAATTCACAACAAAATTATATAATATATGACAACATGGACTGGACTACCGGTGTTTTAGACCAGGATGTTTAAGAAATGGTAACTCTGTGGATTCCAGTGTTTTCAACATTAATAGTATGTGATTATAGTCCATTGAAATTGTCGTCTAAGGTAGAGATATTATTTCGGGCCTTTGCATTAATGTACAAGTAAATGGTTATTGCTATTTATAATTGCTAGCACTTGTCCGAGTCATGCATCGCACGCCTCTCGGGAGTCAGGACGGAGCTAATAAATTTTTTTTTTTAAAATGTATCAGTATTATTTCAAATTATTACCTTAATAATTAGTTAATTTCAAACCATACATACCTACATTGTATATTTATATAACATAATTTTTTATGGAAACTGTGTATTGCACTCTCCAGTCCGCCCTACTAAAATAAAGGAATTTATTATGATTATAACGTTACAGAGGTCGAACCTCTCTCTTTCCATTTATATGTTTATTTGTCTAGGGATTTCCTCAGCAGGCCGTATTGGTAACAGAGATTTAGGAGCCGATCCTTTGTTTCTCCCTCCTGGATCCATCTTTACATACATGAATGTGCACGAGGGACAAATCTAAAAATCAAATGAAGCTTTACGAGGCAGAAATGTCTCTACCGCTGAAAGCTCCCCTGGAATATCTCTTTCTTTTACACGCGTCGTTTATGAGAAAGAGCGAGAGGTTACAATCCATCAGCAGTGTGCCTCAGCGTCCACCCTTGCGATGGCGATAGCCGTCATAAAAACGATGATAAAAAAGCTGTCAAGATAATAATATGGCTTGGACGGACATTCGCAAGATGGCGGCAGGTCAAGGCCAAGTTTGGCCCGCAAAAATGCCGCGTTACGTAATGGCGGATGGTAATGGTCATGGCGGGATCGCATTTCCCGCCCAAATTCCCAGTGACTGGTTTTGGACAAGTTAAAAGGGAAAATTAATTAGCCACCTTGGCAAAGGCAAGCGTTGAACTGAGCGTCACTTGAAAAGCGCAAACTCTGTTAGTTCACTCTATTGATTGGAACATTCGAGTAATCGGTGAAACTTTTTCGAATTTATTCGAATGAATTGGAGATCGAAGTGCAATATTGAAAAATCAATATAGCGTTAATAACGAAGCAATGTTTTCTATGAAAGCTTCTGGACCCAAAGGTTGCGGATTCAAATCCGGGCATGGCCAGATATTCCCAACTGCCTTCTCCTCCTCCACTTGCATCATCCAGCCTCCCCAAAATGGTGAAGACATAATTAAACTGTCCATAATAAAACTAATGATCAGGTTGGACTATAGGTATATGCGGGTGAAAACACAAAATTAAATCAGCCGTCGCCGAGTGGGGGTGAGGGAGGATGTTGAATAAATTTAGTAATAGACTGATTAATTCGAAACATCAATCGATTTTTAAATACCTACTATTGTCTAAAGAAGCGAATCTCGTAGTTCACAATGGAGTGCTAATACCAACCCTGATGAGATGGCAGTGAGGCATGGAACTGGCATATGAAGGATGAAAATAGATTGAATGCTGTAGAAATGAGATCTCTGGGGCGAATGTGTGGTAAAACCATGTATGATCGTGTGAAAAATGTTTAGATTCGCAAGGCTGATGTAAGCGTAATGAGTAAGATTAAGAAAGGAACGCTTAGATAGTTTGGGCATGCACGAAGAAAGAAGTATAAGGAGAATATATGACGCGAATGTGAATGGAATAAGAAGTCGGGGACGGCCGAAGAAATCATGGCACAATCAAGCGAATCAAATACTTAAGTCGCGCCATGTCAGAATAACAGAACCGAATGTATGAATGTAAATGAAACAAGCAGTGAATGCCAAGATAGAGTTGTTTGGTGGTCCATCCTCTCTGCCTACCCCTGCGGAGAAACGGCGTGATGGTTAGATAGTTAGTTTCAATCGATTTTTAAATACCTACTATGTCCGCTATTAATATGTTTTTAAATTGTGGTATAATTATTCAAGGCACAGATTGAAAACAGCAACAGGTAGCTGTTAGATAATCTTCAAGGAAGTATAGAATTCGATTTACACAAAGAGTGAGCGACATGTAAAAAAAGATAAGAGTTCACGCCAGAAAAATGTTCGCTCATCGACATCATTATTTGTGACGATGATGTATGTACAATCGGTATTAAAAAAAATTATAAGACAGGTATGGGAACTCATTTTCCTTAACGCTTTCGTTCTTCCACTTTGCAGCATAATGTTATCATCACATAATGATAATTCATAATCGTTGGGAGAATACAGAACTTGTGGCTTTTGGTGTTAAATTTTAATCGATATTAAACACTTTCCAATTCGTCGTGTTAATGAGTGATTGATATGAAACCGTCAGTCATGTAATCACCAGATACAAATTCAATAGATCCGCATTGGGGAAATGGGTAGGGGAGAACCGCCAGGACTCTGCAGATTGATGGCTTTTTTTATTACTTTTTCGTGACAAACTGCAAATTTGAATTTAAAAAATCTTCAAATCGCTCTAATTCCGTCTTGGAGAAGATTCGCCATTAGGCAATGCTTGGAACACTTATCCGCCGGCGATCGGTTTGAAAAGGTAACAATGAAAGTAGTTAAAAAAATAAAATCGTTCAAATAAAAATTAATTATCCGTAATATAAACACATCAATTTGTTTTAAACCATTTTAATTTGATATAATGATCGACCGGTTTCGGAAGTGCCCTTCCTTCGTCAGGACTATATTAAAACCAACATACTCGTAAGATACAAAATAATGACAGACATACTTGAAAATTTAGATGCTGAAGTGGGAGGCGACCAGTCCTATTCTAGATATTTTTCCAGTGAACCGCTGGAAAAATATCTAGAATGTGGGTGCCTCCTGAAAATCCCCTAATCACCCCTTCCCCTTTGGTCACCTCCCGCTCCAACACATAAATATGCGTGTATGTCTGTCATTATTTGTATCTTATGTTAGTATTAGTATAGTCTTTTTGCATTTTACAAATATATCTATTATTTCCTACATGTATGTAATTTAGACTTAAACTAGGCAGCAGAAGTACTATAACAGACATAGCTCATGATTTAGACATCTTCGAAAGTGTACAAAGAAAAATCAGGGTGGATCTTGTGAAGTTTCACATAGAAGGGTTCAATTAGGTTAGCATAATAATTCATTATTAAATAATATTCCTCATGCAAGTAGTGAAAGGAATAGTAGTATAAAATCTGAGATGTTAAATAATTGTATTGTAAAACATAATTTATAAGTAAGTACTAAAAATTACATACAAAAACTAAAAAAATATATTAAATCCACAAACAACAACCCATCACCCAGACAGGCAGCACCCATGCATTTTAAGCCTCCGTGTTAATTTTGAAAAACTTTATATATTTAATAGACTCATTCGCTCACAAACAGTTATAGCCGAATCTTTCCACACCACTTTCAACGATTCAATTCCAAACATAATTTATTATTTCAAACATAATTTTGGAACTTTATAATGATTTACATTGACTGACGTCGGAATTAATAAACTTGCCCTAACTACCATTTCGACTGTTGGACGCAAATATCAAGTGACAGACATTTTGGTACCAGCCTTGGCACTGCCGTCCACGTTTGTTTCGCGTGATTTTGACCGCGGTAAGCAAATTAAAAAAACATTTATAAAAAGGATTAAACCGAATACTCTAACAAAATTTTATGTTTTTGTAAACAAGCCGATCCTTTTCACTTATTTGCTGTTGCGCAAGCTCGCCCCTCTTATTTTAGTTCCTGACAATATTTGAAAATCTCCTAATTCCATCACAGTAAGCAGAAGATATTGCTTTTGTTGTGATGGAGGACTTAGCCAGCCGAGAAATTGAACTCACTTTATTTACGGCCATGACCATCACATAACAACAATGTACCAAAAACGCATGATAATGTAACAAATTGTATTGTAATAAACAATAAATGGGGCATAGCACACGACCAAGTTGACATCAGCACATATTGATTGAGACTACATATTTGAATAATTGATCGTATTTACGGGCCGCTGACGCAACGTGACTGATGGCTTTTCAATTAATACCAAAGTACTTACTGCAGTCGAGTAATGCAAGTCATTAGTTTGTATGCATTTATCTTTCGATAAGCACTTAACATTCTTTGGCAATAGAAAATGGTGTGCATTTGCATGCAAGTCGGTTTGAGTCATTATCATCGATTGAACGCAATAAAAATAAACTTTATTTTACAAATTGGCGTTAATATTTTTACAGAATATCATTAATGTGCTAAATAAACATATTTACGCAAATTATTAGTAGATAATCACTTGATAATAATTTAAACATACGGGGAACAATACTAAAAAGGCAGGTGGTGTCGAGTGCATGGATAATATGATATTAATAATAATGTTTTAATAATAATCTTTTTTTATAACAAATTTAAAAATAATGACATCCTCGCTGGGATTTCCCGTGATTTAGGAATTTATTTGCAAAATATAAAATTAAATTATATTAAATTGATATGATTGCTGGAAAAATAAAATTATAATGTAAGGTGATTTAAGTGCAGTTGAGTGGTTTCGGTGTTACTTTGTATTTGGTTTCAATATATTTTCTATTTCAGATCTTTCTATGTAACGTATCCAGCGTTTTATTTGATTTTTGAATGTATTATTGTTGTGATTTGATTTTTGAATGTAATATTGTTGTGATTGTGAGTGTGGGATTTTATTGTAGAGTTTAGTACCACAGTATAAGAAGTTTTTTTGTCCAAATTTTGTGTTTGTGGTTGCGTGTCGGACGTGTTTTTTTACTCAGATCTTGTGTTTCTAATATTATCTGTGTGTGTTGTTATTTCTTTTTTTTGTATTTATGAATGTAAAGTAGTACTGTTTTCGAGTATAATTATTTTATTGACGTAATATTAAGAATGTTCAAGATTTCGTCAGATTTTCTTACAGGGAATTTAAGTACAATTTTCATAGTGGCTTTTTGTGTATATAAGAACAACAAAATGTTTTAAAGTTTTAAAAAGATTTTTTTTAACATCAATGTTTGATCATCTTTTCGAAGGGCGAAAAGGTAGAAAATAATAACGTAACGGAACACTGTTAGTACGTTTAATTTATTCGTTTGCCATAATAAGACTATAATAGCGTACATCCCCAATAATTACTAACAACCGGTGGCGTGCATTGCTCTATGACCAATGGTAGGCTGCAACTTTTTTAAATTGTAAATGTACGACAAAAGATTGAATATTTGTTGTTACTTACTTGAAGACCAAGTATGAAAGTAAGTTGCTACTGAAAAGTGGAAATTTGTTAAATAGTAACATTTTTATTAGGGAGTGATGATTGTGACCTAAAAAGCTTTTCAGATTTACGGAAAAAAACTGTCAAGAATTTGTCGTTTTTTTAATTTAATTTTTTCGCTCGTTTTTCTTAAATTAGGCACAGCTTTTCAGCCTTTATATGTTGTACGCCATTGGTAACAAGATACGTGTCTAGAGCATAAACATGAGTGAATTTACTGTATGTTTTGTATATATATAATCGATTTTTGAGTTCAAACAATACTTTTGAAAACATGAATATCACTGTTCATTTGTTTTGCAACTATGCTTATGGTATTTACCTGTATGACAGCTGTCACTAAGGCATGATAACATGCATAAGTAGATATATTAATTCAGCTACTGTTCGCCTTTGTTACAAATTATGTTGAATTATACATAGACAATGTTATAGCTGAATTTGTTTGAGACTGTTTAAATATTTTGTTGTCGTATTTTCTGAATACAATCTATGTATACCATCGATATACCCACTACAATATATTTTACACCTGTGTCACTATTATAATTTAAATTTACCATAAAATATGTAATAAACCCTGAAGGGCGTGTACAATATAATAAATTAATAATACAGGCACACCCACAGCACGACAAGCGAAAAAATACTCAAAAAATGTTCAACGACCTTATTTTCATGCAATAAATATATTAAAAAGGTTATGAGTTACAACAAATAATAATAATACAGTTCTACAAGTCAGTTTTAGTGTATGTATGAGGATTTGTTTAAAGGTGGATGAAGCAAAGAGTGTGCGTCAGAATAGTGTTGTGAGGTTTTCCCCTTTGTGTCCCCCACTGTGGAGGAACGACTTGTTAATTTAGTAAGATCTAGCTCGATAAATCAAATAATAAGATAGTTTTCCTAGTACAAGCGATACAAGCATGTAATTTTATCTATTTATTTCGAGCTGGGACAGTTTATTTAAATATACCGATATTGGGATTCCTTATGATAAAAAATAATTATGCCTTCACCCAGCCGCATAAATAAATATCACGAATGTGACATTCGTTTGAACTGGCGTAAAAATATGACAGGCCCCGTCAGGCTCGGCTAAACCGTCATAAATTTATTTAAACATTTCTTACGGAAGGAAATTATATGGTACAACGCAGAGGAAAGATCCGGGACGTATTAAATCACGAAAATAACGCAACTCACGTACGGAACGGTACTGCAGCATCAAGGGAAACGTGCTCATGCCACAGGTCAAACTCTAGTCAGAAAAACGTGGAAGTAGCTAAGGTTCCACCTCCTCCTACATAATCAGGCAGACCGCTGATAGATCCGTTATAATCTCTATTTACATATTTATGTCGTTTATGAGGAAGAAGTTACGTGTAAAACAGTGATGCACAACCAGCGGCCCGCTAGCTCATTTAGTGAGGCCCGTAAGCCTTTTCGTACGGCCCACTTGACTAAGTAAAATATCAAAAAATTTGCGGTAAAAAATATTCTACGATTTTTAATCTGTTTTGCAAAAGTTTTTAGAGTCGAATTTTAGATTGTCTTTAACGTTTTGAATCACCCGCCTAACGTAACAAGCCTTTTTTAAACATAGTATGTATGTATATATCGTCGCAGGAAAGCAATACTCCTCTGTAACCACCACTATCCATACTCTGTATACACCATTCCACAGGGGTTGTTTTTCTGCGTCGATCTCTCTAGCTCCCATGACTCACGATGAAAAATAAGACCTGTACGACGTTGGAATTAATCTTCGTCTTGTTTTTTAATTGATATGCAAGACTCAAAATCCTGCTTTTTTTAGATGGCTTTGGCTGTTACAGCAATATTGCTTTCCTGCAACGATATGTAGGATATTATTCTTAAAATGATAGAATTTTGTGGTTTAACTAACCTTCAATGTCAAATGTAAAAAAAAAATTGAAAACTTTTTTGGGCATTACATGTTTGATACATTTTAAAGGACTTCGCTTTATAAAAATTAAAAATATATTTAATTTTGTTTGGAATCTGACTTTCCGAACGGCGCTTTTTTTCGTGAGCGCCATTTTGTTTGTTTATTTTAAATCTTCAGTCTAAAATGATAGCATTTTATTTTCACGGTCTTAAATATGTCAGAATGATAAAAACCGAGAGCATTTATTGGTTTGGCATTGTAAAATTTCGCCTGCGGCGCTTTCTTTATGTGTTCTATATTAAATGTATTAAAAAGTTACCGTTTTAATAATTTTAAAAGTTAACCATATCAAGCTGTATGTACCCTATCTCCTGCTAAATTGGCCCACGGGATAAAAAGGTTGTGCATCACTGGCGTAAAAGAGGTTGCAACGAATATCTTAGTAGTTTACCTGAGTATCTAGCTAGAAGCATCCGACTTTGGCGATGCAAACAAACAAATACAAAAAAGACAGGTACAACATTCAGGCGCAGTAGAAGCTGCGCGGAATGTGAACCATTTGTTGTACAATTTGCCGATCTCGATGGAAGTTTATGGAATTTGTATGAAAATGATAGTGAAAAGCCATTCTTGAACTGAATGCAGTGGAAATAATATCCTATAAAAATACATACGTTTTGTGAGACATGGCATGATCAAGTTTATAGAACTACTAAATTAACTTGTATTTGAAAGATTTTATTTTTAATTTTTATATAAAATATATATAAATATACATTTTTTTTTTTAATATGCGTTGATGTGTTTTACATTTTGATACTAATAATAAGCAGGTAACCTGAATATATGTCCCACATAATAAATGCTGTGTTAATATTTTCAATCAATTTAATTTGCGATTTTACTTATTTGGAATTAAGTAGGTTAACAAAACATACCTCTGCAACATAATAAATGTGTCATATTTAAATCACACAAATTTCATTGTTAGATAAATTTATAAATCAAAATATTTAAAGAGTATTTTTATAATAATAAATAGAAATAATAAAATTATGTAATTGTAGGAAACCATTGTTCACGTTCTCAAATTTCTTTAAGTACATAAAAAAACTCTTCTCCGTAGGAGCCTGCTTGAATTAATAAGGAAAGGACTTGCTTCTTTCAAGCACTTTTCACTTGAAATATTTGTTGAACAGAATAACTGAACAGCCGTGTAACGAGATTAAAAAAGAATCGAAGTTAGAAGACTCTGAACATCTTGTGAAGGGGCTGTTGTTCTCAGAGTAAATGTAAAAACAGAACTTTACCGTTAAAAGAGTTTTTAATAGCTTTTATTACCGCCAGGGGCTGGTGGCTCTGCCGCACTATTAAATTCTCTCGACCACCCAATGTTTAAGAACGTTGAGCAGTTAAACATTAGAAATAAAGTATAACCACTATAAGTTATTACTCATAACAGTGGAATGCTTTCCTTGTGCCGAGTGAACTTAAACCTATCTAATCAAGCCAAGTCTCGCGCTAAATCACCAATAAAGGGGAACATTGGATTTTGGTTGTAATATATATACCTACCCTATTACCCACCGGCAGTGAGGTGCATTGCTTTGTGACCAAAGGTAGACTATGTGTAGTTTTTTTCTAGTTCGAGGATGAATAATTGTGCATTGAATATTTGAAAAAGTCCATTTTACTATCATCGCCCGCTGATTGTCGTAGCCAACTGAATAAATGAACGTACAAGTTCCTCACGAAATTCATGGAAAAACACATTTTTATCAGAAATTTGTCGTATATATCATTACTTTTTAATTTCTTTTCGTCATTCGTTTTTATTAGGATATGCACAGCTTTTCAGCCATTGGATTGCATGCCATAGCCCACCGAATTTTACAGAGATTCTACCAACATTTAACCAATAGAAAGCGAATATTGATAAGCAAATCTACAAGCTAAACAATTATAATTTTGTAGATTGGAGATTTTGGTTGAAATATGTTTATTATTATCTATTGAATGTCCCATAGAGATTCTACCAACATTTAACCAATAGAAAGCGAATATTTATATGTAGATCTACAAGCGAAACAATTATAATTTTGTGGATTGGAGATTTTGGTTGATATATGTTTATTATTATCTATTGAATGTCCCATAGAGATTCTACCAACATTTAACCAATAGAAAGCGAATATTATGTGGATCACAAAACACTATAATTTCAGGGATTGAGATTTTGGCTGATATTATTAAGCTTATTATCTATTGAATGTCCCATAGAGATTCTACCAACATTTAACCAATAGAGAGCGAATATTTATATATGTAGATCTATAAGCTAAACAATTATAATTTTGTGGATTGGAGATTTTGGTTGAAATATGTTTATTATTATCTATTGAATGTCCCATAGAGATTCTACCAACATTTAACCAATAGAAAGCGAATATTTATATGTAGATCTACAAGCTAAAGAATTATAATTTTGTAGATTGGAGATTTTGGTTGAAATATGTTTATTATTATCTATTGAATGTCCCATAGAGATTCTACCAACATTTAACCAATAGAAAGCGAATATTTATAAGCAAATCTACAAGCTAAGCAATTATAATTTTGTAGATTGGAGATTTTGGTTGATATATGTTTATTATTATCTATTAAATGTCCCATAGAGATTCTACCAACATTTAACCAATAGAAAGCGAATATTTATATGTAGATCTATAAGCTAAACAATTATAATTTTGTAGATTGGAGATTTTGGTTGATATATGTTTATTATTATCCATTGAATGTCCCATAGAAATTCTACCACCACTTAACTAATATAAAGCGAGTATCCAAGGGATAGTGTAGCCGCCGATTCACCTGAGAAGAACTTCGTCAAATCAGTTTTTTTGTCACTCCCGAACAATCACAATTTTGTAGATTGGAGATTTTGGTTGAAATGTATTCCATATTACCCATTGAATAACCCTTAGAGATTCTACCAACATTTAACCAATAAAGAGCGAGCATTTTCGAGATTATTGTAGCTTCCGATCTAAATTCTTATCACGAAATCAGTTTTTTTTATCTCTCCAGAACAATAATGATTTTGGAGATTGGTGGTTGTACACGATATTATGTGTAAATTGAAGACCAGCGAGTTTTCTACATTCAGTTTAGAAAACGTGAAGTACGCTTGGACCCTGCTCAAGTAGATAAGTACTCAGCTAGGGGTAGCAATAAACTGATTCATTCGTATGTAAACTTCGATATTGCGATTGAGATACACGCAGAATTGATTCGCTTTGATAATGTGAACTGAGGCGGACTGAGGCGGACGGGGCTTAATGGAATATGTTTAGGATACAGCGTGGAATGTATGATAAATGCTTTATTGTTTATTTGCAAAAGTCTGAATTTTTCTAACCCTCGTAACAGACAACTAGAAACAGATATATCATTCCAGAAACTTTGATATTACCTACGTATGTATTAACATTTGAAGCTTAGACTTTCGAACAAACGGTTGTTTTGCTGGTATGATCAAATTCAGTTTCCATTGAAAACAAAAGCAAATTATTGTTTCATCTTATTGTACAAAAGTTACATTGATATTTCAAAACTCTCGGCGAAGATGACGTGGCGCGCTATAAATAGTTGCGATGACTTAGAAATTTCAGGTGGAAAATGCTGTTCAATTTTCATAACGCCAGTGCTCAACCTTTCGGGAACTTGAATTTTTAATTGTGAATTGGATGTTTTGAGACTAGCGCGTTCTATCTACATTAAAATATCTGAATTATGATAAAATAACTATTATTTTATAATAGCCGACAGCTATCGTAAGGTTTTTTTTATATGAATACCGCACAAGAACAGCTCCCAACCGTCTGGAGCCAGTGAGACTAATGCATCCCCAATTGGGGAATGTTGTGAGGCTGAAAGTATTGGGGAGGGGAAGGAGAAGGGGGACATGAAGATGGGGAAATACCTGGCTATTCAGATCTGGTCACCAAACACGGCTAAAAGCCATTTCAAGCAACGTTCAATTCTGAATGGTGGTCTTTCACTAGGGCGATACTGAGAGTATCTTCCACTCTGGAACGTGCGCAAATATACTATATATTATTTTTAAATTAATTAAATGTGAAACAGCACAAATTAATAAAATAAAATTTACTTGCGCACGCCGGGATTTGAACCCGCGACCTTCGGATTCGTAGCCATTCCCCTCGACCATGGAGGCCGTCACCAATTTACTAAGATGTACATTATATTATAGGATTTGTGATTTATCTTTATTTTGTTTATATAATTAATTTGCGAGTTTATTATTATTTTAATACATACATATGGGTGTAGTATTTTTTTTATTTTTTATTAAAGAAAGAATTGCCACTGCCGAGAATCGAACCCCGATCAACTGCTTCGAAGGCAACCATGCTGACCATTTTACACCACCTACTATTGTAAGAACGGAGGCATAAATTCATCACGGCCTAAGTAAGGCTCTCGACTACGAATCCGGAGGTTGCGGGTTCAAGGCCCGGCGTGCGCAAGTAAATTATTGATTTAATTTGTGCTGTTACACGATTAATGGATTTAAAATGATACTTTTTTTTTTACAGTAACTCCACACAGGAGACCAAGGAGGAAATAATTCCCCTCAAGGCCTATATCATCTTTGGGGATGCTGTGTGGGGGATCTTTTAGAGGATAGGAAGGAGTGAACTTGGGTCTTGAAGAGACCCATGTTATAGGATGGAGGAAACACAGAGGCCGGCAGATCACTCCACAGCCGAGCTGTTGAACACAAGAACGAGTCGTAGAAGCGACCCGTTCTTATGTGACAAATGTCAACCGTGTGCAAATGTTGGGCGCGCGTTTGGCGTGTTTCCCGACTATGCACCGGTGCCGAAGGGATCAATGACGCTAGTTCCTCGGAGCATCTTCCATTAAAATACCGGTAGAACAAGGACAGCATTCCCACCCGACATCTGTGCTCCAAAGATTGCAACCCATTTGTTAAGATAAGCGAATCTATCAAACGGACCGCCCGTTTCTGCACAGAGTCAAGGTTTTTTTTCAGATATTTTGGGACTCCCGACCAGAGGTGGCTGCCAAATTCTACAATGGGGCGAACTTGCGATTTGTACAGGGTCAGCAGTTGTGTACTATTAAAGTATACATAGTATATTTGCGACACGTTCCAGGGAGGAAGATACTCTCAGTATCACCCTGGTGAAAAACCACCATTCAGAATTGAAACGTTGCTTTAAATGGCTTTAGCCGTGTTTGGTGACAAGATCTGAATAGCCAGGTACTTCCACCACCTTCCTCCTCTTTATCTCCTTCCCCTGTCCCCTACTTTCACCCTCACAGCATACCCCAATTGGAGATGCCATAGCTCACTGTTACCAGACGGTTGTGAACAGTTGGGACTCTTGTGTGGTATTCGCATCAATATGTAGGTACTGAAAATAAAAAAAATGTATTTTTTAATTTTAAATTTACAATGTTACGTACTCACATAACATCACATCCGAAAGTATATTGCTTAGTAAAGTCAAAACTTTCAAATTTGACTTACGTCAACAGTGGTGTGAAATATGACCCGTGGAGAGTAACAAAATGTTCGAATTCCGGAGAAGTGCCAGCGTGCTGTTCAAACAGTCGCTTACTGGAAGCCAACACTCGGCCATGCGATAATTGCATTTCACATTAGAAGTGGGGAGGACACAATGTCATACGGAGAATGCCGAGAGTACAGTCACAGGAAAATGGCTTCAATAATAATATGTTTGATTTATTCATTTAGGAGGTTTTTAGTGCCTAGTAGATTTATGTATAAAAGAGTAGTGGTTAAATCAATTTTGATGGGAGGTGATTCTCCTGTGTCTGCTTAGACCTTGTAACGTAAATACTGACCCCGAGTCTATGATTGGGATAATTGTCTACGGAAGAGATTGGTGAGAGGATGTCTATGGGAGACGGGAGACGGAAGGGAGCAACTCAACATGGCGGGCGACATAACCTGACTGGAGCGGTCGTGATCGACGTGTGTTTTTTGGGAGAGATTATGTATTTGATTTTCTATTTTGTTTGACGTCGGAGGGCGTCTACTGAATTTGCCCGAAGTGGGTGTGTTTTTGTTTTATTGATTGATCGATGGCCGGATTGTGAGGCGATGAAGCCAAACCGCGCGTGCCTGCTGCTGTGGTGAAAATCTCGGAAGAAGTGATGAGCGGACCAAAAAGGACATAAGGTAGCATCTGCATATTCCATTGTCTGGACCCCCACGGAAGAGGCTATGGCGGATGGCGCTTCAGAAGAGTCGTCCTAGACTTCTTTTTGGAGATTACTACGATCGGTGAGCATCTGGACCTGGAGAGGCCTTCCATGATGCTGAGGAGAGGAGTCGGACCAAGAGAGCCATCAATTATTGTTTGAACCTTTTCGTGTTGGGATCAATCCTTCTCTTTACTCTTTTCTTTGCTAAACCATGATAAACGTGGTTATAGAATCATTAAATTTATGTTCTTTCCTTTTACAAGGGTTTTATTTACTGTATCAATCAATACATCCCACTTCCCTGTGCTTCACCATCATTCTCACCCACGAATCTTGAGATGAGAGAACATTAGCCGTCGTATCTTATATACGCTACATTATGGCGCCTCAACGTTTTTTGTGAATAATATTTAAGAAATTATGGACACGGACTCGGGAATTGATGGGTGAAGTTCGTGTGGTGTGATGTATGGATTGATACAGAAATATTATTAATTATATCATAATATTGTTTATGTATATGTGTGCATACATGAGGTCAGCGATCACGCCATTAGAAAGTTGGTAAATATTAATTGTCGTAATTTTTGGCATATTTGTGACATTGTTATTCTTGAAAGAAACGGTAATTATTTTTGCGACACAGGCATTTCCTGGCGTCGGTAACTAAAACTAATGCAAATAAATTTAAATAAATGAAATTAAAATGATTCATGATTTTGACAATAGATGGTGTTGCGTGTACACGATTGTTTGCGTCTCGGATAATTTATAAATAGGTAATTTAATTCTGTTTACAATGGAGATTAACAACATTAACAGTTATTCGAAAGAGGAATTGTCCATTATTTTAGAGGAAAAAGAAATCGTTCCGGAGGCGACTCTTGCGGAAATGCGGGCACAAGCACGTAAATTTAACGCGTCTCTTAAAGAAGTTTTAGGTTCAAATAATAAACCCACGGAATCTCAGGTTACGAATATAACAAATAATTATTATTATTCAACAAGTGGCGAAATAGGAGTTTACAAATGGGATTTGAAATATGACGGAACCTCTGACGTCAGAGATTTCTTGTATAAGATAGAAGAATTGTGTAGAAGCAGGAGAACAAAAATAGAGGATGTTGTCCTCGGAGTTGGTGATTTGCTGGAAGGAAAAGCAGCTACATGGTTTCGCTCTATATGTAAAGACAATCTGACGTGGAGAGATCTGCAGCAATTGTTACTAGCGCGTTACGAACGTGAAGATGCACAAGTGCAGGCGTCGCGTAACTTGTACAATATGCGACAATCATCGGACGAGTCGGTAGCAGATTTTGTCGCGAATTTAAAAATAGCTAACTCTAAACTTGTTGACAATTTATCCGAAATGCAATTAGTAAAACTAGCCAAGCATAGTTTATTAAACAAATATGCAAGTGTACTTGCTTCAAGTGACACTTCCGACTTTGATAAATTAGTTGCTGTCTGTGAACAACTAGAAATGTTTACTGCGAAGCCAGCAATAAACAACACGCATAAAGGAAATACTAACACCGCTTATTTTCATAAGAGAATTAATAATCAATCTCCTTCTTCTTCTTTTCCTGGGAATAGAGCCGATTTGAAATGCAATTTTTGTAATATACCGGGGCATACGTGGAATTTTTGTAGGAAGAGAAAATTAGGCAACAATTCTCGTAACAATAGTTCAAAAAACTAAAGTACGGTTTTCACCATCTTGCGTACGAAGATGGGGGGAAATCGGCTGAAGTTTCTGGCAATCTAAGGTGTTCAGGAGCGCAAACGATGGACGCATCTATGCCTCTGGAACACAATAGAAATGACACAAGGCCTCATGTTAATATTGTTATTTCGAATAGAATTTTTTCATGTCTTTTGGACAGCGGTGCTTCTGTAAGTTGTTTTGGTGGAAACACTTACAAATATTTTGTTAATTTAGGGTTAAAAATAATTAGTTGTAAATCATTCGTCACAACTGCTGATGGTAAGCGTCAGGATATTATTGGCACAATAGAGGTACCAGTAACTTATAGGGAAACAACGGAAAAAATTATTTTCTTCATAATTCCTTCTCTATCAGCTACGATTATTTTAGTGGTCGACTTTTGGAAACAATTCCAATTAGCTCCGCAATTGTTCCCAAGGGTGGACAGCAGTAATTTGAAGAATACGGTGGGTGAGATTCGAAAAGTTACTGCAGCCAATTTTCTTACTTCCGGAGATAATCTTAAGCTGCAAAAAATAATTAGACAATTTGAAAACATATCTTTTGAAAAATGCGGATTAGGACTTACGCACCTAGTACAACATCATATCGAGACCACGGGTCAACCGATAAAACAACGATACTATCCTTTGTCTCCAGCACGTCAACGCCTATTAGAAGCTGAATTGAAAGATATGTTAGCTTTGGGAGTTGTGCGTCCATCACGTTCGGCTTGGTCTAGCCCGGTTCTGTTGGTAACAAAGAAAGACGGTTCCGCGAGATTCTGCCTAGACAGTCGTAAAATTAATGGCGTCATTCGGCGAGATTCATACCCACTACCTTATGTATCTCGGATTGTAGAGAAGCTACGGGGTGCGCGTTTCATCTCTTCTATAGATCTCTCGAAAGCGTTCTGGCAAATTGCTCTAGATGAATCTTCAGCTCCTGTAACGGCATTTGTTGTTCCGGGGTATGGTCTTTATGAGTTTACGCGTATGCCCTTCGGCCTAAAAAATGCACCTAGTGAAGTGCAACGTTTAATTGATAAACTGTTTGGCCCAGAATTTGATGATAACGTATTTGGATATGTAGATGATTTAATATTAATTTCGGAAAATTTTGAATCGCACTTAAAGCTTTTGCAGAAGGTTTTCTATCGTTTAAAAGAAGCCGGACTAACAATAAACTTAAAAAAGAGCGAATTTTGTAAAAAGGAGTTAAAGTATTTGGGATATATTGTAGATTCGGAAGGACTGAGAACAGATCCCATTAAAGTAAAATGCATTAAAAATTACCCGATCCCGAAGAACTCAAAACAAATAAAGGCTTTCATAGGATTATGCGGTTATTATCGTCGTTTCATTAAAGATTTTTCCACGATAGCAGCTCCTCTGACTAAACTTACAGGATCAAGGAAAGGGGTAAGCAATTTTGCATGGTCCAAGGCAGCGGAAAATTCGTTTAACCAATTAAAAGAGGCACTGACAACAGCGCCGGTTATTAACTCTCCTGACTTCAAATTACCATTTGTAATACATTGTGATGCTAGCGCAGTCGGGATAGGCGGTGTATTAACACAAAATTTTAATGGTGAAGAACACCCGGTAAGTTATTTTTCGCGTTGCTTAAACGTTCATGAACGTAATTATGGTGTTACGGAGCGCGAGCTACTTGCGGTTCTAGACTCTGTCACTCATTTCAGACCGTATGTTGAAGGAACACACTTTACTGTAATTACGGACCACTCGAGCCTACAGTGGTTAGTTTCTCTAACAAACCCCACAGGTCGTTTAGCTCGTTGGTCAACTCGTCTTTCTCAATTTTCTTTCGACGTTGTTCATAGAAAGGGTAAACTAAATACGGTACCGGACGCACTGTCGCGCATGGAGGTAGCATTAGTGACATCAACGGATATACCTACCACGATTCATTTAACAAATGATAAATGGTACAACACTTTATTTACAAACTGTAAAAATTCACCCCAACGTTTTGTCAATTTTCAAATTAGGGGTAATGATCTCTTTAGGCATAGCAAAACTCGTTTCGCTCTTTGTGAAGATACGGCGTGGAAGCTGGTTGTTCCTTTTGAAAAGCGAACCGAAACATTGAAACAAGAACACGAAGCGGATCTTTCTTGCCATCCGGGAGTATTTCGAACTTACAAAAAGGTGCATTTACATTTTTATTGGCCAGGAATGTACCAGGATGTTAAGAATTTTGTTAATCGATGTAAGACATGCAAAGCACATAAAATCAAGACATCTGCGCCAGCGGGCATCTCTTCAAATCCTAAGATTGTAACCAGACCCATGCAAATGCTTTCAATAGACTTAGTCGGTCCACTGCCACGTAGTTACTCTGGGTTTATGTATATATTGTCAATCGTAGATGTGTTCTCTAAATATACCTGGATTTTTCCGCTTAGAAATGCTACCACACAAAGTATTGTAAAAAATGTAGAACAGCACATTTTTCTTGTTCATGGCGTTCCACAAACATTTGTATGCGACAACGGTAAACAATTTATATCTAAAGAATTTAA
>JAHDVE020006021.1:0-87752 GCA_022606495.2 Halesus radiatus | reverse complement strand
TATTAAAAACTAAATGAAAACATAGATGGCAACATATATTAAAAACTAAATGAAAACATAGATGGCAACATAGATTAAAAACTAAATGAAAACATAGATGGCAACATAGATTAAAAACTAAATGAAAACATAGATGGCAACATAGATTAAAAATTAGATGAAAACATAGATGAACAAATAAATTAAAACATTAATATGTACATACCTTTAAAATCCCTGACAGGAAAGGTGGCAATGTATGCTTAAATATCGCATTACCAATTATTCCGAGCGTTGTCATAAAAACAATTGGGTTCGTCGCAATTCCTTTCACCACTTTGTACGCCATCCTCAGGTTGGAGTGCGGAGGTTTAGGTGTCAGGTCCGGGTGCGTTTCAATGGCGTTGTTGTCTCGCTCTTTCCCAATTTCCATCATAACAAATGCTATTGGGTTTAGAATTACGAGGGAGATGGGTGCCATTAAATATAAATAGGCTGCATATTCGGGATGACTTTGTTGATAGACAGCGACAACTGCAAAAAAAATGCACATTCAATAATATGCAACATTAAAAATGTCTGCACCGGAAGAGTAGTAATAGTATGCATGTAATTATAATAATAATAATAATAATAATAATAATAATAATAATTGGACCATTTCTATAGCGCCGCTTTTGTGAGAAATCACCTCAGGGGCGCTGAACAAATATTACTTCCTATTCTTATATTACGTCTATTCTACGAATTTATGTACGTTGTTACGTTTTGAATCATTATCTGTGAATAATCATATTATTTATAAACTATCATAATGCGTACGTATATGAATCACATCTTGTATTCCTATTAACTTAGTTCAACAAAGTAAATCAAGGTCGAACATAAAACCAATCTAAATATCTTTTGTACATATTAAAGTAAAAAATAATATGCAGTACAAAGGTAAAAAAAAAAAGCAAGCACATAACAATTGGAAAGTCGTGCTTTAAGAGGAACGGCTGCGCGGCCTGTTTCATACAAAATTTAATTTTGGATTTGAGGCCAAAATACTTGCCTAAACTGAATGATCCTTTTTTTCATCAAAAAGAATAGTAAATACCTAGTACGAATTAGAAGTAATTTATTTATTTTTGTTTTACATTATGAAATATAGGCCATTAAAGGAATTGATTTTTCGCGATTTTAGACGCACCTTTAACAATTATTTGGGGGCTAACGGTGATGTAAAAAAAAAGGTTTACCCCATATGATTTGAAAATATAATGAAATATAATTAATTTTTTTTTAAATATCAAAATAAGCATTACGGTGGACTTTAAATTATATTAAAATCGACCAATTTATGTTGGAACACAAATTTGCCATACATAATTTAAAATACCGACCCGAAAAAAAGGTTTTTTTTTTAAATGTTTTAATGTTTGTTTAAGTTATGTATGAAACAGGCAGTGCAGCCGTTCCCCTAGTAGTTGCATTCTAACTAGCAAATAAGTTAATATGTATGTAATAAAAATTAATTTAATGAATTTCTCACACATGACAAAACTGTTATTGATTCAACACATAATAATTTACATACAATATTTGCAAATAGGTAAAAATGTACATATAAATACATAGTTGAAAGTTAATGGAAAGGCCCGAATACATCAGTATAGTCACAAATGATTATTTTGCCCTTTTAACTGCTAAATATTTTATTTGCTAGTCGGGAATGACTTATGCACTAGCCGTGGACTGTTCGGACGAAGCTATTGATTTGCTAATCATAACAAATTCATTAAGTAATCTATACTCAATCTAAGCCCATTAGTGCTAGGAATATAAAGTAAAAAAATAATCAATATTAGAAAACATTAAATTTTAAAAATATGTATCACACATGTTTCTTAATCTTTATGCTGGTCCTTTCAATGCAATGTATCCTACTAGATGATATGTTTTGACACAATGTACATGTTTTGGTGAAACTGCATGGGCCACATATATGACAGCCGCATACGGGAATAGCCGCCAAAGGATCATATATGCGACAGTCGCTTAGATTAGGTTCAAAACTGCTTAATCTAATTGATTTATTTTTTACTTACCAATAGGATATCCGATGGCAAAATCGTTACTCTGGGTGCAGAATATGGCCAACAGACCAGCTCTTCCCAGATTCAGAGGTCTGGCCACAACGAGACTCACAACGACAACGATTAAGAATACAATGGCTTTGGCAATGAGCATCGCCAGCAGGAACCACCAGTTGACGACCCCAAAGTTCAGCTCGGCCAGAGACAGGAAAATCAAAGAAGGCAGGGCAAAGTTACCCACAAATGTGCCTATTCCTTTGGCCTCGGTTTGAGATATGATGTTGATTCGACCAGCAACATATCTGAGGAGAAAAAACAATATATTTATACAATTTTGTTATAAACACTTTTTAATGTGAATACTGCAAAAGAGTCCCAACTACTCCCAGTTGTCATTGTGAGAATGAAGGGGGTGGAGGGGGGAAAGAGCTTAGGAAGAGGAAAGTTGGGAAATACCCGGATATACTACCAAACACAGTTAAAGCCATTTCAAGCAATGTTTCGATTCTAAATGGTGGTGTAAATAAAACAATATTAATCCATTCACATTTATTAAACTTTATGTAACGTTCACCGATAACCGGCAAAGATACTACCACAAAACATTGAAAGATGGTTTTGCTGCTTTCCATGCATCTTTAACATTTGAAATGCCGAGCTTCTGTGATGTAATACTTCAGTGGTGTGCCAAGGGTAAATTTGCATGTGACCAGACTGAGTCTATTTTCATAATAACTTATTTGTTTTTTTTTTCAAAATGATGATTTTGTAAATTGCACCTTCTTACCCGATAATGTATTTCTATATTTATGAACAATTGTATATCTATCATAAGCAGTTTTTCCAGAATAGCAACTTATATTCAGAGAAACGATTTTTTCACATTGCCGATCGGATATGCCGGGGTTCAACCAATACAAATTTTCCATATCCGATGGGTAATTTCGGTACACTAAATGTTAGGACAATAAACAAAAATTGAACTAGAACTAAAAAGATTATTCTTGCTTTATTTCTAAAGAATATTTCAAGGATTTTAGTGCATATTTTTTACTCTTTTAGAGCATATATTCATGTATATTTCAAGGTCTTAAAATGAATAATAAATTGCTTCCTAGTATTAACAGCGCTCACCTAACAAGGCTCACAAGGTGACCTGTTCCAAGATAAACAAAATGTATCTTCTGGCATCAGTAAAATAATCAGTAACATAATAAAAACAAAGGACCATGGAATATTTTCCACAGCCGCCAAGTGAGAGATTTTAAATAATCCTAATAACTAAAACCTCTCATATTCTAAATAATTCATCTCTTTAGAATCTGATATGAAAATGTTTTAAACAATGTTTGCGAATATTCTTAACATATGGTTATGTGCGCTATACATAAAGGAGTGGTCACGTTTTGAAGGAAATAATATTTGCACAGAGTTGCAAAAATAATCTTCTGATATTGTTGTCAATAAGTACGTAAAATGGGATAAAAACATGATACACAAATTTCACTCATTAATAAATTGCTTTGCAAAAATTCACAATATTAAATAGTTATTAACAGCATGTCCTTTGGGTTATTATTCAAAAAGGGGGTAAAAAAACATCGTTTTTTTTTCATTAGCTTTCACAATAGCAAATACGTGTGACTAGTGACGTAACTTGTATGGGAGAGACGAACATACCCGAACACATCCGTTAGCTTCGACTGACCTCGAAATACTAAACGAGATGACGCAGGTACAAACATGATACATACTAATGTTTTGTGGGTTTTGGGTATAGCTTTTGTTGTACTTGAACGTACGGGATACGGCATTTTTTTTTTTTATATGAATACCGCACAAGAGTTCCAACTGCTCCCAACCGTCTGGAGCCAGTGAGACTATGGCATTCCCAATTGGAAAATGTTGTGAGGCTGAAGGTATTGGGGAGGGGAAGGAGAAGGGAAGAGGAAGGTTGGGAATACCTGGCTATTCAGATCTGGTCACCAAACACGGCTGAAAGCCATATCAAGCAACGTTTCAATTCTGAATGGTGGTCTTTCACCAGGGCGATACTGAGAGTATCTTACACTCTGGAACGTGCGCAAATATACTATATATTATTTTTAAATTAATTAATTGTGAAACAACACAAATTAACTAAATAAAATGTACTTGCGCACGCCGGGATTTGAACCCGCGACCTTCGGATTCGTAGTCGAAAGCCTTACCCCTCGACCATGGAGGCCGTCCCTAAAGTTTAAGATTTAGATTTATGGAATTCAATACTATGAAACCCACGGCTTGTTGCGTTCAGGTGATAATATGGCAGCTGTATCACGTATGTTCGTTTGGGTAGGGCAATTAAATAACGAAATAATTAAAGTATTTACTTTTAAAGGAAAATGAGGATAACAATAATTACCCGCAAATTATAACAGTGAAACATTCTACTAGAGCTGGATAGAGGTTATCTGTTGTATCATCAGATGTGTCGGGGATCTCCATCTTGGCACTAAAACAAGAAAACATCCAATAATTAGAATAAACAATAACTTCCGATCAATAAACAGTGCAATGTTTGTGTCATGAAAATACAGTGCTTGAAGTTAAAAGTGAAAGTTGGCACAGACTGCCAAAAACTCAAACGCAGTTTTTGTGAAGAAACTAATTTTACAATTTACCGCGTCGGTACATATACAAATCATAAAATATTATTAATCAACAAATTAGGTCTCCTCGCTAAAAAACTTTAGGAAGTGTGAAAATTTTACAATGCGTAGCAGTAATACACAAATAATAATTCAACGGAAACCGTGAAAAACCTTTGATTTAACCCTGATCGTAAGACCTTTTAAAGGGGTATTTCATGAGATTGGTAAACAATTATACAAATGGTGCAAAATCAATAGAATTCTTATCACGAACTGTTGAATTCTCACAGATAACAATCATCAATTATCATGAATCATAACATATTTACCAAGATCCTTAAAGTGGTGCTGTTTAAACACGATACCGATTCTAAATTGATATAAATTACTTAATGAAAATTTCCGAATGACACATCTTGTCAGATTTGTTAAATTGCTGACAATTCGGCAGCTACCAGCTGTTGATTTTTTCTTTCCTTTTGAAAACGTCAATCATCAACGACAATATACATCTACCCATAGATAAACAACTCACTACTAGGCCTGAACCTAATATATTCGTAACAGGTATACAAGGTTTTTTTTCGTAAATAAAAAAAAAAACCTAAAAGCCACACAGAAACTTGATACTTTAAATGAATTAAAATGCGTGATTTTGCTTCTTCGTTAACTGAAAAAGTTTTTCTATATTTTTGAGCATATTAAGAATGATATAGCCTTTTGTAATCACCTAAAATAAATGACCGAATTCACCGAAATACTTTTCTAAATGTGCATTTTAAATAATAGGAATTCCCAGACTGGACCGGCCATAAAATAATTTAGCACAAAGGCTAGCCGAACCTATTGTTAGAAAAATTGTAACTGCTAACATCGTAAAATAAAATAATCTTAATTGCTATTTTGGAAAGTCCGCAATTCCTCTGAGATTTTATGGGACGGTAATAAACACCTCAAAGGAATTAATCCGGACGACGGAACGGCCCGCTGAACAATGCGGGTGATAAAAGAATACCTACAGGTAGACAACCGACAGAGGGCTCCAGGAGACAAAAAACAGTGGGCTCGAGGAGACTGTCGGGAGCAGTCTTCCACCGAGGAAGGACGAGTCGGGAGCAGTCTTCCACCGAGGAAGGACAAGTCGGGTGCAGTCTTCCGCGCAGGAAGCAGAGTCGGTTGCAGTAGTCCGCCCAGGACACACAGCCAAGTGAAACCTTCCTCCCAGGAAGGTTCCTATTCTCGCTCCTTGGAGAGGCCGCCCAGGTCCTCTGACGACGAGGGAATTTTACGCTTCCATCCCAGAAGGAAGTAACTGATCTTCGCCCTTCAGAGATCAACATCGGAGACCGCCCAGGTCTCTGATTGTACCTACTCCCGATCCGGAGGTACACGAATACCTAGTGCGAACGCGAGGACGCTGCATACAAAGCAGCCACTTGACCCTGGACAGCCATCACAAAAAGGGAAGTGCCTCTGACTCTAATGATAATTCCTCCACCCTGTCAGCCAGTGAACCTCTAATTTTAAGTACAAAGACTTTAACAGTAGATTTAAGTAATTGCCTATCTAATTTTATTGAATATATTATGTCTAATTAAGATTTACTCTAGTTTTAAGACTAACCCCACGACTATCAAAATAAATTACTTGTAACTACCTAAGATCGCATTTCTGTTCCTCCCTTTTTGCGTTATTCCTACAATTATACCAACTGCACAAATCACCGTCATATCAAGATTATTCTTGAACTCATCTTGTTGTCTACGCAAAATGTTTTTTTTTAATCAATTTTTTTTTTGCAGGAGACGGAATGTGTACGTAAACAAATGTTTTTGTGTACGGAAAAAAGTTCGCGGGAGAAAGAACAGGTATGACTCAAGTTGATATGACGGTGCGTCGGGCAGTTGGTATTATTCTAGGAATAACGCAAAAAGGGAGGAATAGAAAAGCGATCTTAGGTAGTTACAAGTAATTTATTTTTATATACGTGGGTTTAGTCTTAAAACTAGAGTAAAACTTAATTAGACAATTCAATAAACTAGATACCGAATTACTTAATTCTACTGTTAAAGTCTTTGTACTTAAAATTAGAGGTTCACTGGTTAGGTAATTACTTAATTCTACTGTTAAAGTCTTTGTACTTAAAATTAGAGGTTCACTGGCTTAGGCAATGTGGGAGGAATTATCATTAGAGTCAGGCACTTCCCTCTTTGGTGATGGATGTCCAGGGTCCAGTGGCTGCGTTGTATGTAGAGTCCTCGCGTTCGCACTACGTATTCGTGTACCTCCGGGTCGGGAATAGGTGCAACGCGGCGATAATCAGAGGCATGGGCGGTCTCCGATGTTGATCTCCGAAGGGCGAAGATCAGTTACTTCCTTCTGGGATGGAAGCGTAGAATTTGTAGAGCGTAGAGGACCTGGGCGGCCTCTCCAAAGAGCGAGAATAGGAACCTTCCTGGGCGGAAGGTTTCACTTGGCTGTGTGTCCTGGGCGGACTACTGTAACCGACTCTCCGTCCTGGGCGGACTCTTGCTTCCTCGGTGGAAGACTGCACCTCACTCGTGCTTCCTCGGTGGAAGCTTTCACTCGACTCTCCGTCCTGGGCGGACTCTGGCAATCGACTCTGCTTCCTGGGCGGAAGACTGCACGCGACTCTCCGTCCTGGGCGGACTCTGGCAATCGACTCGTGCTTCCTCGGTGGAAGCTTCACTCGACTCTCCGTCCTGGGCGGACTCTGGCAATTGACTGACTCCTAGAGCCCACTGTCCTTCTGTCTACCTGTCTACCTGTATTGTTCAGCGGTCGTACCATCAGCGGCTCAATTCCTTTGAGGGGATTATTGCCGTCTCATAAAATTACTACGGAATTGCGGGCTTTCCCAAAATAGCAGTTAAGATTATATTATTTTAGTTACGATTTTTCCTAACAATAGGTTCGGCTAGCCTTTGTACTAAATTTATTTTATGGCCGGTCTAATCTGGGAATTCCTATTATTTAAAATGCACATTTTAAATCTAAATATTTCGGTGAATTCGGTCAATTATTTTAGGTGATTACAAAAGGCTATATCAAAGTCCTCACTACCCATTGCTAATTGCTACCCATACTACCACAAGAGCTCAAACCATAGACATACCACTCTAAAATTGCCTAATGATACCTCTACACGATGGGCCATCGGTTAGCCCACTACGGATGGCCCATCGTGTAAATGGTGTAAGTGCGTCGGATGGCTTAACCCTTGGGTATTCGAGAGGCGTAAACGCCACCAAACATCAAAATAGTAGTCTCATAGTTGCGTTTACACCACCCACTGCGACGGACCCATAAGAGTCGTTTGTATCTCCTTTTGTATTTCGGTTAGATATATGATTTAAGATGAATTACAATGAGAGAAAACCATGCTTTCTCCACGTATTTAAAAATGAATCATAAATATTTCCGAATAATTATAATGAACACCCAAAAGTAGTCGATCGCAATCGCTTGTTCTTACATGGGCGGTTCACCGAGATGTCTGACAGCTATTGAATTTTGTGCTTCAATTTACTCAAAAGTCTAGTTAACTATGTTATCATAAAATAAAAAAAAATAACATTATGTTACTACTCGTTTGTAATATTTTTTTCTTTATTTGTGCAATTTATTATTGTGAAACTTTCATGATTCATAAAATCGTTACGCTTTTGGAACCGTTTTGTGTATTTCGAATGACGTTTTCAAATATGTATTTGTGTAATTGAACCGTTCTATAGTTATAATTCATAAAAGAACATTACACATTATTTTTTACGTAACGTATTTTTTGAGTAAAAATATATAACGATTCTGTAGAAAATAAATTATGTGTAAACGTTTTCATGTAGCGCGTCATTTGTCAACGCGCAAATTGTATGGGAAATCTCAAATGCAATAATGGTTAGGATTATTTAAAAAATAAACAATACCGTCGTTTGTTTATTAAATTGTCCCACAAATGCAGTATTTTAATTTAAATAAGACCCCAATTAACGTGTTTTTACCAGTTCCTACTTTAATTGAGTTTAAAAATACCAGTAATACCACTTTCAAACACTGTTCCTGGCGGTATGAAAAAATGCCCGCATTGTTAAAGTGTGGTTAAATTTGTCATATTTTAAATTATTCTTTATATGAAAAGAAAAAAAAAAGTGACAGTTACCTTTTATAATACGTCTAAAAGAATTCTGAGAAAAGGAAGCTAAAGAAACTATTTCCTCTGGTTTTAATTTTTTTTTTTTTGATAAATATTAAAAAAAGAGCTGGTTCTAAAAATTACCGGTTTCACAAAGAAACATGGTTTGCGGTGGCAGCAAAGAAGCCAGTTCCAAGTAACTGGGAAACAATATGTTGTCACACCCCCTACACGATGGACCATCAGCTGGCCGAAGCGATGGCCGACGATATTCGCAACACCACCACACGATGGCGAGATTCAGGTCTACTTTCAACATACTTCCGGGTAAACATGCCGCTGCGGAAATATATATTGTTGAAAAACGAAATGATTAGTTTTTATTCGTATATTGGGAAATTACATTACAAACAAATGATATGTAAATGTAATTTCAGATGCTACCTAAAATCATAAATTTAATTTCGAATATTCAGAATATGGAATGTTTTTTAATAGTTTGTTGTTACTGTTTTTTTTTGCTCTTTTCTAATAACTCTAGCCCAATAAAAATAGGAAATAAATTCAGAGACATTTATGAAAAATTTATTTATTCACTTTATTTAAATACATTACTTGGAGAGCTACAATATACAAAAATACTTATCTAGCGTATATTTTTATGTGTATTTGGGATTTCATATTCATTTATCAAAGGAATAATTCGATGAATTTTATAGTTTCATCACATGTCCAAACTACCGCAATTTCATTGAAAAATGTTTTGAAGCTACGTAAATATTACTAATTAGCATCTACGGAGCACGTTCAAGCGGACACCTAGTAGTTCGCCAGGTGTAGGGGCACCACCATCGCCGGCCTACTATTCTTTGATGTGCGGACGAAAAATCGGTAAGGCCGTCGCAGGCAATCGCACTGCGTCATAAGCCATTCGACGCCAATACGCCTTCTGCACGATTGACCATCCGTAGTTGGTCAGCTGATGGCCCAGCGTGTAGAGGGCTTATAACCCAAGCACAACCACAGATTATTGATGTTTCTCATCTCGCTCTCGCGTTTGACACAAGCTTTAAAAATATCGCGTGTTTTCTGGTGATATACAATTCAATCACATTTTAACATAATATATTTTTCAATCTTAAAGATGAAACTTATCACCCATAATATGCTGACATCCAAATGTTTGAAAGGGGTCGTGAGTGGTTACCCACTGACGATAAAGGCGACAAAATGCAAAGTGGAAGAAACCGACTTCAATCCAGAATTCATTTGTAGGTTTATACCCAAATTAGATTATTCTGTTTTGTGGGCTGCAGCCGACAGCATTGGCTACAGTGAACATCTTCCCAAAAGCCTTATTGACAATTACGAAGAAAATGAAGACTTTTTGAGGAAAGTCCACAAGGCTCTGATGGAAGTTGAAATTCTGGAAGGAACTCTTACGTGCCCTGAGACCGGACGCGAATTTCCAATTGTGAGAGGAATACCCAATATGCTTTTAACAGAAGCTGAAGTTTAGACCTTATAAATTATTACTTATCTACTCTTTATAAACTGTTTTAAGTTTGTGTGTATACAATTTTACTTAGTTAATAATAAAAAACTTCATCATCATGTTCTGTTTTTATGAGAAATAAATGCGGATTACGATTTTTATATTTATACATAAAAAAATTATGTTTGGGAAAAATGTGTGTAAAATGTCCGGAGAGTCTTGTAGTGTCCATTGTCAGTGCAAATGTGTGTTTGTTTGTGAAACAGTGATATCCTTGTTAGTGCCTGCTATCGGGATACATTGAACACAAGTAAAAAACGCAGACACATAAGACAGACCATAACAGTGATCCCCAGAAATTTGCTGTAGTTCACAATAACGAGGATAATCCATTACACTGAGAATAACACATTTTTTGCTCGAGTACACCATTTAATTGTTAGAACCTTTTTTTCTCTCTGGACAGTAAAAACTAAAAAATCAATATTAAAATAACAAAAATACATAAATGAGTAGTTTTTTATTGGATATTTTTGTTTATAAACTGTTTTCCAATTTTACCATAAATGACTGCAAATAATTATATATTTCCGTTAATAATTTAACTACTAAATCCACCTTAAAAGTCAAACCAGTGATTCACAAGCTTGTACCATCGCTACACAAATGACATTAAGGCTGCTCTCTGACGATCCGGTGAGGAACGAACTTTTCACTTGCTACTGGAGACACTGCGCAGAAAAGTTCCACAATGGACTGCGTTGCAAACCGTTACCTTACTTTAGCAAACTTGACTTTTCTGTGCAGTGTCTGCAGTAACGAGTGAAATGTTCATTCCTTACCGGACCATCAGAGAAATAACCTTTACAATGCTGGCCATTTCAAACCAAACTATCCCACCATGCGGCACGTTTTGACACAATGTATGTGTAGTGGAACTTCATGGATCACTATATATATATATATATGCGACATCCGCGTACAGGTACAGCTGCTGATAAATCAGGTTAAACTTTGGTCTGATAAATTCTTGTCACCCTTTGACACACCAAGTGTGATATTTGCATAGATCGCTCTAGTCCTCACTGATGTAATAGTTGGCTGAGTCACTGACAGATATCACTAGAGCATCGGTTGACCGACCCCTTGTTAAAACTAAAGGTACAAGCGTTTGACGTTCGCTTGAATTTCACCTTGAAAGAATAGAGTTTTAGAGATTATTAATTACAGGACATTGATCTCGAGGATGTCCTTTCCTCACCCATATTATTGGAGTATTATCGTCTTAATTACATAAAGACAAAGTGCTTGTTGTGAAGACATATATTTCATCGAGTCGTATTCACAGCAAACTGACGCAGCCGGCAGGATCTAAAATATTCTAAAAACTATTAAGTATGTAAATGATTTCAGTGAATTTCGGAATTCTTAGATTTTTTAAAGAGTGACCCAATATATGTAATTTTATTCAAATTTCAATGGCTGCTTATGAATTTCTAACATGATGCCTATGCATCTACCAAATAGTAGTACCTGGCCTGGGTGGAGAGGAATGGTGTAATTGAGGCTGTATCTTTTGCCGGGACTGAATAAAAGAAAAATATGCAAGAATCATTTTATAAATATCTTTATTTTGAATAAGAACAATAAATTATATATGTAATAAGAATAATGTACAATATGATCACTTATGTATTCCATATTCAGCAGTGGCTTCCTCTCTAATCAAAATTGATGAGTTGATATCACACGGATACATTCATGGTTATTGCAACGTAACATTAGATGATGCGGAAGATTATTAATACAATTTACTATTGTGCTTCATACTAAGCCGGTACAAATGTGCAACTTATTGCAGCTCATCTGCGTATGGCACGTTGACGAGGTTTCCTACAGCACCCATGGACACCTTTCCCCTGGAAAGTTTTGCAGCAACCTGGAAATAAGAAATATCTATATTAGATTACTGTGATTTTTTTAAACTCTTTAACATGGGATAATGTCCATAGACGGAAGCCGGCGCTGTTTCACTATTGCGGATCCCGTATAGCTGGTTTAGTATACACATACGGTTTTTTATTTATTTAAGGCTGCTCTCTGACGGTCCGGTGAGGAATTAACATTTCACTCGTTACTGCAGACACTGCACAGAAAAGTCAAGTTTGCTAAAGTAAGGTAACGGTTTGCAATGCAGTCCATTGTGGGACTTTTCTGCGCAGTGTCTCCAGTAGCGAGTGAAATGTTCATTCCTCACTGGACCGTCAGAGAGCAGCCTAAGTAAAAAAAATAAGTGCGTTGGTGATAATTTCAATGTTTCAAAGCATTCTTAACCCATTGGTCTAAAACCACGCATGCCTGGCGGGTGTATGTCTCTAGTACTTAAACCGAAACCCCACCACCCTGGCAGACTAGTAGCATGTCGGCCTAAAAAGGGACACACCTGTGACAATCGGTGTATCAAATTTGAAATGCTAATGCCATAAAATGTGAAAAAAAACTCAATTTTTACCTTAAGTACCTTAATCCAATACACACATAAATTTTAAGAAAATAATGAATTTAAACATATGTTTTAAAAGTTTTATAAGATTTCGTACACCAAAGCAGATTTCCAATTTTAGTACAAAATTAATTCTGGGGTGGTGGCCAATTTCATAGATTAATAATTCTGGGGCCAATGGGTAAACGTTTGATTTCATGTCATAAAAAATATTAATTTATGATTCTTATATAAAGGTAAGACTTTATTTCAATTTAATTAAATTTGTACTATGTGTTTTTTAATTCTAAAATAAACTCCGCACAGAGAATAAGATCGCATGCTGCATATTCAGCAGTAAAAGGTTTAATGAAAGACAAATATTCCCGGGTTACGAATAACCTGACAATATTTGAAAAACTCCTACAATCATTATAAGCAGAAGATGTTGTTTGTGCAATGATGGAGGACCTGCACCTGGGTGGGAACTCGAAGCGTTTCAATTCAGCCACTAACTGGTCAAATTTATTTAATTCAATATAATATCTACTAGCTTTTAAGATCTGTTCGATTAGTAGTTTGTTAAAATGAATTTATTTGATTAAAAAAAATCATTTTAATATGGAATTCCACAATGAATTGACAGTTTCAAAATTAGAAATAATTAGTAGTTTGTTATCTGACAGTTTGTCTGGCAGCTTCATCTGAGAGTTTATCAGAAAATATGTTTATTATTGCCATTTTACCATCTGATACATATTAGTACGAAGTCTTGCAAATTTATTTTTGTCTTAAAAATCTATTAGTTAGTACATGTTTCAGAGAATGACATTTTTTTTACCGATTTTCCCTTTCATAACGTTTGCATATCTAATAAGTCATTAAAATTATTTTAATTCTTCTAGTGATCTAAATGAATGAATTCGGAGGTGCCTATAGAGGCTATGTCAGTGTCGATTCTCGACCTTTCAGCATTTGATCAAATTTTTAGATTTTTTTGATCAGCATAAGATTCATTAATCGAAAGTTCACAGTATGTTAGAAATTTGAGGTAACAAATTAAAAATGAAATTGGTGGATGATTTGATGACAACAAATGTGATGGGGATTCAAACAACTGAGCCTAAGAATTTGTATACAGTTTTAGTGCAAGTCCGGGTGCCTCGATTTCAATTGAAAGAAAGGGAAGTGTGGTACTCACGCTGCTGACATCGTTGTCTGTCACCTTGCAGATGAGGTCAGCCAGGTCAGAGGCCTTGCTGACGGAGCCAGTGAGCAGGCCCTGGATGGCGAGGTCCTCGGCCAGGCTGTAGGTGGTGTCACCGGCTGAAAGCACCTCGGTGAGCAGCTGGGCGCGTCCGCGCTTGAGAGCATCAGCTCCCACGGAGGAGGCCTTGGATAGCACCTGGGCGGCGGCTTGGACAGCCTGTAAACAAAATTATTTAAAATTTAGTGAAGTATTTTTTATTTATTTATTGTTTGGGAGCAATTAGATAGAGAGAATTATCATACTTATAAAATGAACACTGGGAATTGCGTAAGTGTTACTTAATAATCCAGCTAAAAATGTTCACAGGACGCATAGTTTTTGGTTTGGTTATCAGTTATCACTTGATAGAGATGCTAAATAATAAAAAGAAATAAGGGAATAGAACATAAAGAATAATATAACATACAGAAAGAGAAGAAAAAAATAAAGCATGTTATATCATTTCTAATAACACCATACTAAGGTATAAAACATAAGATATAGAAAGAGAAGAAAAATATAAAGCAAGTTAAATTACTAATAACACCACTATTTTGCATAATGTGATAGATGACTGATTTGCTTTTTAAAATATGTGAGAATGTTTATAAAGATGTCCATATCATCACATTCTATATCATTGTACAATCTACACATTTGAGGAGACTTTGTTTTGAATTAGGCAATATTATTATTAAATAATTCAAGACAAAACGTTTTATGACTCTTCAATATTATAAGGGCCGCCTTTAACAAACTTAGCCATATCCCCTACAAGAAGATATTTCAACACCTTCGAACATGTGTACTTTATAAATGCATACTATACGAGGTTTGTTCAAAAGAAAAGGTGAATTTCGAATTTTTTCGAAAAGTATTTATTTATTATTTAATTCAGATATTCATCAATGCTTCTTCCAATCCTCGAAGCACTTCTGGAATGCGCTTTTCGGTATGGCCATCGGCTCGTTCTCGATTCTGACTTTATCTCATCAATTGTGCAAAACGCTTTCCTTTCATTTGTCTCTTCAGTTTCGGGAATAGGAAAAAGTCGCAGGGAGCCAAATCTGGTGAATACGGTGGTTGAGGCATGATTACGGTGTTGTTTATGGCCAAATAATCACGAACAAGCATTGATGTGTGAGCTGATGCATTATCGTGATGCAAAATCCATGATTTGGTTTCAAAGCGTACTTCCTTGTTGTATTCCTTATTAACCGTACGACCTGTTGGCAAGAACTCATGATGCACCACGCCATTGTAATTGAAGAAAACAGTGAGCAAAACCTTCACATTTGATCGAACTTGGCGTGCTTTTTTCGGTCTTGGCTCTTCTTGCTTCCATTGGGATGATTGGGCCTTGGTTTCGACGTCATAACCACGAGTATACCCACGTTTCATCACCAGTTATGACCCTTTTGAGCAAATCTGGATCGTCGTTGACGTCATTCAACAACTCCTGAGCGATACTAATACGACGTTGCTTTTGCTCAAAATTTAGCAATTTCGGAACAAACTTCGCTGCCACACGTTTCATGCCCAAAACATCCGAGAAAATTGCATGGCATGAGCCGATAGATATGCCAACATTCTCTGCAACTTCCCTAATAGTGATTCGACGATTTTCCAAAACCATTTTCTTCACTGTTTTGATGTTTTCTTCGTTTGTTGACGTGGTTGCAACTCCAGGACGCTCATCATCATTAACATCTTTTCAGCCTTCTGTAAAGCGCTTGTACCACTTATAAAAACTTTTTTGAGACAAAGTAGACTCGCCGAATGCCACAGTCAACATTTTAAGTGCGTTGGAGCACTTTATTCCATTTTTAACGGAAAATTTAATACATATTCTTTGATCTATTTTTTTCAAAAGTAAAAACATATGATAAACATATGTGTACCAACATAACAAAAAAAAAATTCGATAATCGAATGTACACAGCCCGCGAAAATTCAAAATTCACCTTTTCTTTTGAACAAACCTCGTATACCAGTGACAGGAGGACCGTAAGGTACCCTAGGAAAAACAACAAACCGTAAAGAGAAATTAGAACATTTTTTAATTTCTAAGAAATAGGTAATAAGTCGTACGCTCATTTATTCAATTGGCCATAATAATCAGCAGAATGTGATAATAAAATGACCACTTTCAAATACTCAATGCACAATCCGTACCCGAATTTGAAAATCTGCGCACAGCCTACCTTTGGTCATACAGTAATGCACGCCACTGCTACATACCAGTATTAACATTTGAAGCGTAAATAAGAATATTGTAACAAAAGTGGCTATTAAACATGCAAGGTATCGATAAAAAAAGACAAATTATTACGTTAGGAGCAAAACCAAGATTATAAGCTGACATTACTGCAACAATCCCAACACACAAGTGGGACTACGCTGGACAAGAAGCACAACTGTCGGAATTCAAACATAATAGCTGGACAAGCCAGACGCCTTATGAACAAGAAAAGAAATTTTAGTAAATGGGATTCAATAACCCAGGTTTGCTTGAACTTGTCAGTTTTCTTGATCTGCTCTTTGAATTATTGACTAAATATTATAAAATAAAGATAATCATGGACCAAAATACAATTGGGTTTGACCGAAGTGAAAAACATTTTCCTTATGCATTAAATTAACAGTGCACTATAAATAAATATGGCAAAGAACTCACCTTTCCAGCGGAGCACTTGGGTGCTGAGAGCAGGACTCCGAAGAGACCATCATCAGAATAGGTGATGTTGAAGGCGTTGACGGCGAATGGAGTATCTCCCAGCTGAGAGGCGATGGCCTTGCCAAGGGGGGAGTTGTCTGTGCCCCACTTGGCCTGAGGGCCATTTCCTAGGGCTGAGAAAACAAACAAAATATTTTATTATTAATAGTCAAATAAATTGTAAAATCTTTGATCCGTGTTAAACTTATATATGCGGCTGTCGCATATGTGATCCATCGGTGGCTATCCCCGTATGAGGATGTCGCATATATGATTAATGCATTAATAATTCGTCTCTTTTTCATTATCTTTATATTAATTAGTGAGACTGTTTGTTCTAATAAATAAATGATCGATGGGTGGCTATCCCCGTATGCGGATATCGAATATGTGATCCATCGACAGCTATCCTCGTACGCGGCTGTCGCATATGTGATCAATTAAGTTTAACCAAAACACATACATTGTGTCAAAACGTGCTGCATGATGGGAAAGATTATGTCGAAAAGGTCAGCATCGTAAAGGTTAATCAGTAACTATTACACATGCCCGTAATTTTTTTTAAAAATATATATTATTACAGCTATTTTTGTAAATAATATGGGAAAAACAAAGAGAAATTTAAGAAAATACATAAAAATCTATACGCAGTAAATAAACCCTGGCCAGGTCATGCAGTCCATAGAGGCTATGAAGCTCTATATATATGTACCAAAAAAAAAATTAACAGATTTAATTTTCTTAAAACAAGCATAGCTTTATAATATGTGTGTGTATTTGAGAGCTGTGCGTATTCCATGACAAGGATCTTGGCAGGAAGATGACAATATTATGAAGTTCTTTCTATGTTTAAAATTTAAACCAAAGTATCAATTTATACTGCACTTTAGTTCCTGCGTGATTCAGTGATTCACTAAACATTGCCAAAAACCATATTACGTATAGGAAATGCGGGGGTCAATCATAAAAATACTGATTGCGGAATAATGACTATTAGAAAATTTCATCAATAATTTGGGGGCCTATTTTGTAAATAATATATATTAGGTACAATAAGTTTCTGTGAACAAAAACCTCCGATTTCCAGGTGGCTATTGACAATATTATGAATTAGGAGAAAGATGTGTTTACCTCTAGCCAAGATGGAGAGTGCGATGGCCTCCTTGGAGCTGCTGAGGGCGGCTCCCTGGGTGGCCAGAGCTACGTGGGCAAGCTCGCCTCCAATCTCCTTCCTAAAATTACAAAATAACCGTACATTTAAATAAGTGTCTTATCATAGATAACGGAAAAAAGGGAAATGGGCCATGAACCATCATTAGTATGAAAATGCGTGTTGCCAACATTGCTCACCCATAATACATGTGGAAAAACCTTATGTGGGATAAAGTGGCCATTTTTCAAACGCAGTCTTCAACGGACCGAAAAAGTCAAACTTTGTAAGCATGAAAACTTCTTAAGTGGGAACTTCTTAACCTCTGGAACGCCAGCGTGTCCGATAGGTAACACAAAATTTTTATCCGTTGAACGCCAGCGTGTCCGACTGATAATGCAAAAAACATACTTTCTTTTTGTGGTAATTTCAACTATAAAAAATGTTTGTCGCTTACTAAATTAAACTACATTCGCTTACCAACAAAATAATAAATCAGATAGCACTTCTTGCTTTTCGTTTTTTGACACATTGCTCGTCAAAATGACAACTGTCAAGTATTGGATCATTCCTTGACGCACAGTTCGTTTTTGTTTTATTCCGTAAAATCTTCTAAAGTGCTTTTATATATTGTTTATAGATTTATTTAGCTTTATGGAAAAATAATAAAACTTCAAGAGTATTTACGTAATTGATTTATGTGGGTTAGAAAGAATTACTAAGTACTATTCTGGGGAAACTACTAACGATAGATATACACAACTATTATAAGTATATATACACATTATCTGGTAAGACAGAACAATATACAAAAATATATTTTTGCAAAAAAACAAGTTATTATGAAAATAGACTCAGCTGGTGCATGGCGGGTCGCGCGGAGATTTACCCTCAGCACACGATGGAATAAATATCATAAAAGCTCGGCGTTCTAAAGGTTACGCGAGTTTCACTGTACTGCAAATTGCATCTACGCACAGTGGCGCCCCGCTGTTGTTTTTACCTACACACCAAACGCATAACTTTAATTGGCTCCGTAGCTTTGATAGTCTGTGTAGTTTGGTCGTAGATCGGTGACAGGCCACATCTCTCTTTGTTTATATTATCTATGTGTCTTAAGGTGGTGACTGATTTGAGCATTCGCTCCTTGTGAACACGTTCAAACACGAATATTCACCATGTCAATACAGCGAGTCGAGCCGCTCGAAGCGAGCGCCGAGTTTGCTCCGCCAGGCGGTTTTTTAGCGAATATTTTTGTAATATTCGACACATGTCAGTCACTGTACGAGCATCGTCGTGAGCGCATCTCGCACGGGAGTGTGTTTATTGGTGAAAGTAAATACAAAAAAATGCATTTTCTTATTTTGCACAAGATTGTCACTGAAACACGTTTACCATTCTTCTTTAAAAAGGAGTATCGGATTCGAAGGAATGCAGTACACACAACCTCTACGTCCACCATTTCGAGTCGGAGTATGGAGCACGGCCGAGCGGAATAGTTAAAACAAATATTCAGGCACCGTGAGCATTGCTCGAGACTAGCAAATGTTCTAGTGAGTATTCACAATGAGCAAACGCTCGAGTCAGTCGACACCTTTATAGATTGCTATGAAAAGTCAACAAAAAACCTTTTAATAAATTATTTTCAACCTCAACCAATTTCTATCAAATGCCCAAAATTAAAAAAAAAAATACAATAACATTCTTTTAATTTGAGAAATCACCAATTTTCTTTTGGTTTTATAAGCATTGTGTTAAAGCAACACTGAATTTATTTTTTATGCCAGTATGTATCAGTCAATATGGTTTTTTAATTAACAAAATATTCTCAGCAAGCCAACAATACGCAATTTAAATAAGTCTATGGTTCTCGCCGAGAGCTCTGTTGAAACTTCTCCCAGTTTTTCATAAATATCGGAAACCTTTCTTTTTCCTACACGCATCAATATGAAAAACCATGAGAGGTAAGAACTGAGCTATCAGTAGTACATTTATCACTTTTCTGGAATTCAGGTATGTTATTCGATACCCGGATAAAACAGAATGGTGATAAAGAGAACACCTTAAAAGAACAGGTTAGGTTTGTTGTTTGCTCGTTTTTATACTTTACTTTTCGGTGTGTTGTGGAACCGTTATTTTCAGATATGATGATTATAGGATAGTCCGTATGACTGTAAGCGAGCAATAAAATGTAGATCAGTACCTGACTTCTCCACCTCTGTATGGAGAGGGCGTCTGTTGGCCCTTGCATCCCCCCGGCAGGCACAGCGTCTGCGCCACAGCGACGGCGCGATCCAGCGAGAGTCCCGCTACGCCGACGGCGCAACGTTCCGCTGTGAAGTTGTTGGCGACGAAGTGCTGCAGGGACTCAGAGGAGACCTTGCCGGACTGGCGCGGCGAGCAGAACAGGGAGTTGCCGAGGCCGCGGCGGAAGGCGCCCTTGTGAAGGAGGTCCAGTGCCCTGACCTGGACATCAAGGGATAACTATTAGTTCGATGAAAAGTAAGTGACCTGAAATTTTGCTGTCAATAATTTTCATGTGAATTTCACAATTTTAACCTAAGAAGTGAACAACTTATGCACGCATTTTTAAACATTGTTTTTATTTATTTTACAAGTAGATTACTTTGTACTCAGATCGCAAAAATAATACAAAAATCAAATTTTAAATGTATAGACTTTCAACGGTTCATACAATATAATGGAAATAACTGATTTCAAAATTTAATGTTACACGATTTTAATAAAAATGAACTCTTTCCGAATCCCGGAAATGCATGCATACAAATATGAAGGAGAATTATAGCCACCTGTGAAACACCTCTCCAACTTGCTGCGCTAAAAATACTACTCTCCCTTGTAATTCTCGTGAGTTGAATATCAAACGGTATTTTGAAAGAAGATTTAATTTAATCCACTAATTGTATGCCTTCCATGAATTACTTGGTAATTTGATTCAGCTCGTAGTGCAAGATATATAAGAATAAACTTAAATTTTTGCATTGCACGTATTTTTGTATTTATTATTATTCACAAACACTTTTAAATTAAAAACATATTCTAGTTTTAAAGCTCTTTTAGTTTAATAGTTGGTATGCGCTCAGCTCCATTTCGAGTCCCAATAATAGTATTTTTAGTTATTTAATTACTATTTTTTTTAATGTAAAAACTGCACAAGAGTGCCAATCGCTCCCTACTGTTCTGAGTCAGTAGGGAAGTGAAGGAGATGGGGAAAAGGAAGGTCATGAAGTACCTGGATATTCAGATCTGGTCACCAAACACGGCTAAAGCCATTTCAAGCAACATTTCGATTGCGAATGGTTGTCTTTCGTCAGGGTGATACTGAGAGCATTTACCACTCACTCAGTTAGCGCGTGATTTGAAATTCAAGTCCTACAAATAATGTGCTATAACTAAGAAAATAATACAAAATTTCAATAAAGCAGTGAAATTGCTGTGCACATGTAGGACTTGAATTCGAGAAGCGCGCCAACTACGAAGACTTTTATTAGGACTCGAATTCGAGTCAAGCGCATACCAAAGGTTAGTCTACAATTAAGATGGTGATGAAACACAATGGCTTCTTTCTTAATCAAACTACGTAATAGTATTTACAGAATTATTTAAAGTGAGGGAAAATATTACCTGAGGGGTCAGTCCAGCAGATTCGTATTTGACACGCTCAATAACCTCGTCGAACTCCCAGGGCTGGAAAATTTGCTTTGAGGCTACGTCATTCAGGAACTTGACAGCCCCTTCAATCTTATCCTTGGTAGCCTACAAATCAAAAGAAAGCATGCCACATATATATATGGACAATATTGATACTGTTCAGTATTTTTAGCAAGATTATCATTTTAATTCCGTATTAGTATTTTTCATTCAACGTTATTCTTTTTTTCAATAATTTTAAGTTATGTGGCTGCACTATTATAGTAGATCAGTTCTTACTCAGTGCAGCAAACGCAGCCAAAAATAGAAAATGTCCTAAAATCAAGTCACTGTACCTTCTATGGTTTAAACCGTCAACGATATAAATAACATCAACTGCAGAATTCATCCTTCTTTTGTCACGAAATTCTCAGTAAACAACAGCCTTCATTAACATACTGTAGAGATATGCCTCGCTAGACCATTGTATTATTTATCACAAATATATAACAAGTGTTGAAATCGACAGTGTTTTTATCTAACAAGAAACAATCACCCATCCATGTCGAGATACTCTCGACACAATTAATCTATTTGAAAGTTCAAGATTTACAATCTTGGGCAGATCGGGGACTTACTGGTGCAGACAGATGCAGTTTTGAAATTTATTATTAAGTGGAATTCAATTCTGTGCACAGTAAACGGAATGGAAACATCTACATACGAGTCTGATAATAATAATAATTAGATGATTTGTATAGCGCCGCTTTTGTGAAGTCACCTCAAGGGCGCATTAAGTTCACTATTTTTCGATAATAAAAAAAACCAGTGAAAATACCCCATTCAGGTTTCACTTCACTCCCTACACGGCGAGAATGACATTGGAGGGACCAATATATATTTATAGCAGAGTGTTAATATAGGCAAATGCCACAATATCACTAAAATTGAGTTGTACATTGTACTGTACTCGAAATCACCGCCAAGCCTATGTTTACTAAAGTAATTTTCCAAGAATTCAAATAGCTTGGCAGCGTATGGTTTAAATCAGGTTACTGTAATTAGCATTTACCTCCAGTGTGTAGCAAATGGTTTCCCTGTCTACGGTGGCAGTGAGGTTGGCTCCGAACTGCTGCAGGTTCCTCATGATCCCGAAGGCAGTGGAGTCGGCGGTGCCATTGCCGGCGGCACACCTCAGGAAGTGTGATAGTCCGGGCTCATCACTGGGCTCGAATCTGGATCCAGCTCTGGAAATAAACACAATCAGTAAGCCTTTCTATATCAATAAATCAAAATATATTGACAAAGACAATAATATAAAGTAGGTAGTCATGGACAGTCCAAACCCCAAATAAATGAAGCAAATGCTCAATATGGATAGAAACTCACTGGGGAGCTTGCAGGACTATGAAAACGACTTGGCACCACCTCAGGAGACTCTTGCAGTTGGTGGTAGTGGAAAGCATCAAAAGCTGTAGGAAATGTGAAGAGGATGAAGAAATGGTGTCAATGTCCCGCCATTATGGAAGAAGACTATAATGTCTCCACACTCACTAACCGGCGAAAATACCTCGATCTCATTACCCTATATAAAGTGTGCAATAACATTATCAACTGTCCTACCTTACTCCAACTAATAAACTTCAAAATACCATCCAGACCAACTAGGTCTAACCACTTATTCCCCATTAGCCAGATGCGCTCAAATGATGGTGTCAGGGATCCAATCAGAAGAATGTGCAAGTTATTTAATCAAAATCAAACTCTGATGGATTCTGACATATTCTTTGATACATGTAGCGCTTTTAAAAGAGAATTGAAAGCTGTTTTTATATAAAAATATTAAACAAACAAACTTCAACAAACAGTGTTTGGACATTATGTACTTTTTTATTGTTTCCTTGTACAGCAATATTTTAATATTAATTATTATTTTTTTCCCTTTACATTCTTGTAAGTATTATTTGCAAAGTTTATTTACCTTCTGTTACTCTATTTAGAAATTGTGCACTTTTTCAAATTTTTTTCTGTGTAACACAATCTTAAATTCCTTAACTTGTCTAAATATTATTTTTAATGTTTATTAGTTTATTTATCTTTATCATGTTAATCAGTGAGAAATAGGTTAGGATACAGGCGAGTTCTCCAAATATTTCCATATTGTTTCGATCTTACTACTGTCTGTATCTGCATTTTCTTCATAAATAAATAAATAATTTTTTTTTTTTTAAAAAGACTCAGAGATACTAGTGGAGCCAGTTGCGGAACCAAGAGACATCGCCAAACACTCCGTGACAACCCTGTTGATATTTATTAAACGGACTGGGCTATTTACTACCAAAGAATTAAGGTGAAACAATCGATTTTTTTTAAACCACTCTTGGTCATGGAAATATTGTTGTCATTCGTATGGGTCTGTTCAAGAGTTAGGTTCACTCCACACAGTACTCCTAAAGATGACTTAAGACTCCGGGGGAAACCTTAGAGCCTCTCGTGTCCATAACTGCTTGAATGCCAGCTTATCCGCAGAGGATATTTAACTTTTGTACCCGTCGAACCAGCTCAACCGCACTTGACTCAATTTTACGGTATTTTAGATTCTCCTAGCATACTAAAATATATTTTATTCACTTGGCAAGGAAATAATATATCTTCACATTATTCTATCTTGTCGTTTCGTCTCATGCAAACATGTTTATTTTATGTGTGAAAAGGAGTGTCGCCATTGTGGAAGGGTTATAAAAATAAGTCCGATTATCAATGTTATGTTACTATATTTATTTAGAGGAAAATAACATATTATTTTATTTTCATTGTGAAGGATACTTATTTAGCAATATGAAAATATAATTAAAAAAAAAATATTATTTTTGATTTCTATATTTAATTTTTAAAATTTAAAATGACGGAGAAAAAATCATTTCCCCGAATATAAGCAGTTATTTTCGGGAAACTACTTATGATATATATACATAAATACATTATCTGGTAAGACAGTATAGTTTTTAAAATGACCATTTTGCAAAACAACAATGAGATTACGAAATTACTGTAAGCTAGCACACGGCGTGTAACACGCCATTTTACCCATGGTACACGAGGGGATTTAAATTTGGCGGGAGCTTGGCATTTCAGTGGTTAAGGCAACATATCTCTAAATTAAGTAGAAAAAATAATTGTGTAATTTTTTTATTTCTCACCTGTAAGCTATGGTGACACGGGCAACTGGTGCTCCATTGTCCAGAGCGGCAACGAACACTTTGTTAGCCAGTGTGGTGGAGCTAATGGTGGCTGCCCTGGGGGGACATGCTTGAGATGCCGATGGGGCAGACGCATAACCCCTCGCCTGCAAATAGACATTACTATTGAATGTAAACCATTTAAAGTAGTTTCGATTTTTATTGGTAGCCTCTCCCCAGGATGATACTGAGAGGTTATCTTCAATACGAAATTAGAAATTCTCCAGGTTAACCTATGACCTTTGGGTCCATAGGCAATCATTTTAACTTTTACATCAGAGATTGTAAAAAATTGTAGTTATTGAGATCTCTTACAAATCTATGGTATAGTTTTCACACAGAATTTTGGGAACCTACAGCTAATCAATATGATCAGCTGTAGTACATAGAAAAAATTATAGGTATGGGCAAATCATTTTAAAGAGATTCTTGTTTGTGTAGTGGTGTATTGTGTCATAGGACTACTGCAGCGTAAGTGGGGACTGTGGGCGGGTGTTCCAAAGCAGTTTGAACCACTATCGGTGTGTACAGATACATTCAAATGTGCGCTCTTTAAAATGATTTGCTAGTAAAATGGTGGACAATAATGGACGTCCAAGTTGATATTCAATCAGATATTCTACAGCAGTCTCACTCTGCGCATTTATATTACAGATCTGGGAAAATCATACAATTTATAGGATTTAGAGTTCAAAATTGCATACCATTACTGTGTGTTGATTTATTCTATAAAAGTAATGGAATACAATATTTTCAAGAGAGCTGTGTCCCAAAGAATACTAGCGAATAAACTGTCAAAACCATTTTTTCTAAATAGATTTCATGAAAAATTACAATTTGAGATTTAACAGATATTATCAAGAAAAAAATTATGGCACATAACCTAGAAGATTTTAAGTTTGTTGTTTCCTACATTATAAAAAATGACTAGCCTAGCAATTATGTGAATAAATCCATCGTATTTATTCACTAACTATATTATTTAATAAGGATTGACAAAGGAAAACATTAATCAAGGCAGCAAAATGTTTATGTAACAGGCCAACAGATCTAGCAGTTATGTCAAAATAATTGACATATAAATTCAGGATTAGAGATTGTAAAAATAATTTATTTGAATCCACTTACGGAAATAGCCCGGATTAAAGGCAATTTTGAGGCGTTGCAGGCCATTTTTCGTTTTAAATATGTGTCTTGATCGATGAAGAACTAAGTACGCGACTTCCAATGGCCGACAAAAGTGATGGCGCTTCAATCGCAACCAATTGACAGAACTTTGCGGAACTAAGGATCAAATAAATTTGGCGCAAATTTTAAAAACATATTCATATCATTTTTGTAGGAAAATCTAATATTATACATATAATATATTTGGACTAATTTGTGTACTGTTTAATCGTTTATTGTTTTTACCCTGCATCCTAGGTATAACCTCCCTCAAATAATAATAATAATAATAAAAAAACATGTGTTCAAATGGCAATATACAATGCAGGCAGTGTATGAGAGACAGAGCGTTGTGTTAATAATAATACTTGGACGTTTTATATAGCGCCATTTTTGTGAAAAATCACCTCAAGGGCACTGTACAAATACTACTTGCTAGGGTTTATCTTATTATGTACATATACAGAAAACATACTTACCTGGTAGGGCACTCCAGATTAAAACTTAATTAAATTACAATGTTTTAGGCTGAGATGGTATGACTTTGCACGCACAGGAAACATATATTAGAAAACACTGCACATTCCATGACATTGAAGTTACTGTTTAAATCCTATTTGTCATTGATATTATATACATTAGAAGGTTATTGGCAAAAGAAGAGTAGGTGCTTATTTGAAACATGATTTTATTTGAGATTTTTTGATAATAATTATTTATGGAGGATAATATTAACAAGCCTCGAACTTGAAGTATGATGTCGGTGTAAATTGAACTGGTCTCATTAGCTTAGTTGGTTAAGCGGTTACCCCAGATAGGTAGAGGTCCTGGGTTCGAGTCCCAGATGCGACTGAAATCTTTTTAATTTCTTTTGTTTTTTCGGTTTCGTGGTTCATTTGGGGATGTGGTAATATTATCTTCTTCAATGATTAAATATTACAATGAGGTTTACAAACTTCAATAAGTTATAAAGAACGTATCCCCGTATAAAAACTGAAGTAAGTGTAATATAATTCCATATAACCGAAAATAAGAACACTAGACTTCAGGCAAACGGTGAAAAATATATTTTTTTTGTTGCCCTCTAGTTTCATCACTAATATATTTTCAGGACCCTCAAATTAAAATAAATATTTAAGACAACATTTTCTCAAATCCTATGTCTTCCGTGTTGTTAATGAAAAGAAAGCTATAATTTAATTTTAATGACTATGCCCTGTTTTTCACTCGGAATTAAGAAAACTCGTTTTTTAGCCTGTAGATTAAGTTTTTCATAGATTTTTAACAATTAAAAAACAAAGCAAGTTAATCCCTTCTCAAAGACACAACTAGTTTTGAATGATTGTACATTTTAAAGTGCATAGTATTGTTTCAATAAAATATTGGAAATCAACATGTTTTTATCATTTTATATTTGATATACTTCCCTCCATATATATCTATGCTTCCCCCATTCCTGGACATGGCAAAAACATCATAACTATATTTATGGAAGAAAAAAGTTGTATGTTTTTATAAAATGCTGTGTATAAAATAAATTTAACATGTTAGCCATGACATTCATGAAAAATAGTTTGTAGATTTGCGATGATAAAAAAGAAGAAAACAAAAGGAAAGGTCTAAATATCTCAAAATGATTAGATTGTTAGTTAAGAGGTTCTTGCCTTGGGGTGGGTCTTCAGTTGTTTCGAGTACACGAAGGAGAAATGAGGAAGAAATGTATGTATCTTAAAACTTTATTTTATTATGTAATCATGTTATACAGTACAGTACAATGTATGAATGCTCATGTCATATTATTTAACAATTCTTGAGTAAACATCATGAGGTTTTTATTTTTCAAATAATGCCATATAAAATTAGACAAATGAAAACAAAATCCCTTTTAAAATTACACTGGTAAAGTATACTACATACTGAGTCTTGATATTTCAGGGTATTTATTCTTTCAAAGTTTTTCTCTATCCGAATATCTCAACATCGACCATACATGCCAACGTTTTGAGGATAATCAATGAAAATACATCATTGTTAACGGTTTAATTCGTAAAGTACAAGATGGATATTAAGTTTTCAAATGAATGGTTAAAATTGTGAATACACGTACATCTAAATTGATACATTTTCAACTCATAACTAGTTTTACAAAAGTTAAAACATAAAAATGTACCTATTATAATGATAATTTATATTGTTTAGTTACTGGAGAAACTGAAATGAGTAAAACGTGTTATGCATGCTTTTCGGAATTAACATTATAATGTTTTAAAGGCGTCAATAAATAAATTTCAATAATCTTTCCAACATTTAGTTTTTGCCGGTAATGAAGAAAAATTTAGATTTTGATGTCCATTCATTTTTTATTTGAGATGACCACCTACCATTATATTACAACCCTTTGGATGCGTTAAACAACAATCCTTTCATCTCTATGTAACGCCAATACTACAAAAAGCGCATTAGTGCATGTTGCAATGTCTTAAGCGTAGTACGACTTCAGTCGATTTACACGTGCAACGATAATGTTTTTTACTTAAGTCGATTTACATGTCGAAAGGGCAAATACAAATGGGAAACTTTAGTTACTAAGCATTCAAAGGGTTAAATTAAAGGAATCCAGATTTAAAAAAAGTTAGAATATAAACAAAAATTGAACAAGTTCTCGGTACCCACCAAAAGCATGAAGTATTTTCATGCATAGTGGATAAGAATACATTTTTTATATTTAAAAAGCATCATTGTATCTACATAGTTCACTCAAAACATATCAAAATTTAACATTGGAAACTGATGAATTGGCTTGAGATAGAATAATGATCATTGGTCCTTTTCCTTTTATATTTCAGCCTTTGATTTGATTATGGTGAATTATTGGCAAATATTAAAAGTTATGAAAACAATATGAATTTCCAAAAGACCGATGTGTGTGTATCGAAATGATTTAGAAAATTGTCAAACACTTTGAGATTTTCAAGTCAATTGTAATGCGCAAAAATTATATGGCATGTATTTGTTGAAATTTACAATGCGGGAAGAAAATTCCAACACCGCAAATTTTACGCTTAATAAACTAGCAAGGAAACGATTAATTCTATTTTGAAAATAATTGTTACGAAATTTTAAGCTCAGCATCCCAGTCGAACCGCACTGAATGAATTGAACCAAGTGAATTGAATTCTGTTGAACAATTTTCAATGAGTTCATTATACTGAGAGAATTTAGCATTTTTGGTTCTGAAAACAATTTAAAGATTTTTAAAATCAAGAATTATTTTTAAACAATTTTACTGCTATTCAGGTTCTAAAAATGGTTTTACACTGTATAAGATTCTATTTTGAGACATGGGCTGGAGTTTACACATTGCATATGAATGGATTGCGAAATAAATATTTTGCTCCGACAAACATAACCTATACAAAAACAGTATCGCGAGTGAAACGTTTGGTGAATCCTATAAAGATTATACATATTATATTATCATACTGAAAAGCAAAGACAATGCAACAATATTTATATAAATAGGATGCATCGCCAATATTCAATTGAACATTTGTCCATTTACAGCATCCACAACATGAGGAGATGAAGATGAGTTGGTGGACCACGCGGGTATGACTGATATCGCAGTTAGTTCAGTGCAGGTATGCTTGTGCTGGAGCCCGGGGCTTCCCCACCCTGAGGGCCACTCTCACGGCTCATATTCTGCAATGAAATTATACCTTCTTTAAAAACGTTAAGTTGTCAGCTCTAGAACATTTCAAAACAGATAAGAGTCAGCTCTAAAACATGTAAAAACAGACAAGAGTCAGTTTTAGATCATATCAAAGCAGACACTATAGTCTGCCATAGAACATTTAAAAAAAATAAAAAATTATTCAGATTCACAGGGTTTTTAAGCCTAGTACGGTTTTAATTGTTTTTTATATAACAATTTATTAATTCTACGTATAATTATATACAATTAAAGTTACATATTCAGAATCAGTGTTTGTCGATCTATATGAATATATATTTTTTAAAACATAATATTTTTCAATGGAGTTTCTTATTCAAGTGAGCAAACAGTGAGTTTCTTAACTCTTGGGAATACAATGCGTAATGTATTGCATACTTTTTTTATAAAAAAATTTTAAATAAGATTATTTTTGTAGCCACTGTTATGGAAAAAAAAACATTAAATTCGGCTGTATATTGACAATTATATAACATAATTGAACAATTTAAGTAATTAAAAATACTATTACAATTTAAGAATATCGATGGTTTAAACAAACAATGTCAGATGTGCAAATTTGTAAATTTGCATTAGAGCTGTAGTAGTTGCGATATGGCTCTCCAATTAAATAAATAGGGGTTTATGAAAAATATTAAAAACACCATATTCCTTTATCTGAAAAACAAAAAAGTGTAGACCTGAAACACTAAACACGTAGAAAGGAAACTTTAAACAGCTTCATAAAGAAGATCCATTTGCACATCCGACATTGTTCGTTGGGACCGTCGATATTGCTAGTGGAATTATGTGCAAAGATTGAGCATAATTTATGTGGCACAGTATGTATATTGCTCAGAATATCTGTATAATTTGTGACTATGATTACTGGTCTTATCAAAATATTTTTATCTGCGCAGCGTAAAAAAACTGTTTAATAATAAATTTAAGAAATAAATGAGAAGAGTTTTTAATTAATTTCCATACAAGATACTAGACAATATCAATTGATATAATTATTAGTTTTTCGCAAACATCAAATGTAATTATAAAAAAAAAAATAATAAAATTAAAATGGGATATTCACCTGAATACTCACCTTGACATGTATTTGACTTTTAAGCATTGCTGCTCTCAATATCAACATGGATGTTTTTCTTTGATATTCTTTCCCAACTGCTAGACTTCTTTCAAATGTGGTACTACGCTGATCAACATCCTTGGCATATAATATTTTATTGTGCGAGTCTATCCGCGCTTGTATTTGTCCATCGAGGATGAGTTGCATTAGTTCATCTTCAAGTGCACTCACTGTCCTGTTGAAGGCGCCGGCCATCTTGCGCATATCTGCCGACAGGTAGGGACTGAAGTATTGGATGAGAGCTCTGTTCCGGATCATGGTATAAAGAGCTGGGAGGTGCGGAGCTAAATACATATCTAAAAGTAGATTATCACGGACATCATCTAAAAGCCTCAAACATGAAGCGTACTTAGATTCGTAAAATTTGAATATAATGTCTCTCAACTGGGGTTCGAGCTCCAGGAACAGTTTAAAGGAGCTACTGAATATGACCTGCTTCTGGAGTTCGGCTCGGTCAAAGGTGGCGAGAGCGCACAGCCCTCCGTAAAGAGCCACATTACTCCCGCTCAGCAGCTCGGGGAAGTCAGTGTGGTCAAGACTGGCGGCCAGGAAGTGCTTGGCTGCTGACTTGTACTTTTTGGTGGCCAGCTCTGCCAACCCCGCCGCACATTTTAACCTCGTGAGGATGGTTTGATTAGAGTCCTTGCCGTGCACTTCGGTGAAGTCGGGAGTACCTTCGGCTTTGGAGACGTAACTTAAGACATGAGACCAGTTCTGCAGATAAACTGAGACTTTGATAACATTAAGACACATATTGACGACATGCTTTCCACTAGTGCAGTAATCTCTGGCTCTTGAGTAACACTTGAGGGCGTTGGATAAATCGCCGCAATCTAAATAGTGGTCTCCTAGGTCATCGTGTCCTCTTCGTATGCTCTCTTTTATTGAATTAGATTTGTAATTTTTAAGGTCAGTGTCCAGTTTTTCTAACTTGAGGGCGGCTTTCTTGGTTTTGGCTTCTATCCATAAGTTATCTAATGCAGGTAAGTCTTGTGAGGTAGACTGAGCGGCGATGTCAGGCAGGCTCGGTCCTACCACCATCTCCGCGAGCTTCTTGTGCAGCTGTTGGTATAGGTTCACGTTGTAAGTTGTCATGACATATGTAATTGCCATCTTGAGGGCTTCTAGCCTCAGAGATGGGCAATGATCAGCTATATATATTAACCTGTACAGTTTTGCCAAACCATTATAAGATCCAGCGTAAACTTCTAAATCCAAAGAAGGATTTTCTACAATATAACTCTCAGCTTCATTGTTCTCGTTATCTTCGGGTGGAGCATCCACCTGCATTGGCTCTACTGCATTCTAAAAAAATGATAATAATACAACACAAGAGTGATTATTTTTTTATAAGTAGGTGTGTGCGCACAATACAAAAAAAGTGTCGATTAAATGTTAGATGTGGGAGGATTTTACTGAAAATCCCGTGAAAATACTAAATTGAAGGGTAATACGGATAGTTTTGTCAAATAAAAGCTGTCATTGCAGATACCCAACCTAAAATGACAAGCATATACCAAAACTTGAGAGGAAAAACAGGACAAATCCCTTAAAAGTACTTCTGATGCACCAGTCACGCATTAATAATAAATACTGGAATACGTTTCTTGAGCGAATAAAGGTTTAATTTACCTGCAATAACACATTCTGCATTTGCAGCGGCATTTTTGCTATTTTCTGTGCCACTCCATCTGTCTCTTTCTCATCCGGCAAATTTGTCGTGAGCGTACATGCAGGTTTCTACAATACCGACAAAATTCCAATTTATGAATTTAAATGGCTAATAAACTTGTCGGATACACGGCCATTCGCGCTCGTGCGCTCTCTGAGCTGTACCTACTCTCAAAAACCAAATGAATGAAAATAAAAATTCATACGTTAATTAAAATAAAAATACAGTAACATTGTCGTTAATAAAACAGTTTTTTAAAATCTCTTTACACGATAGACTACCGCAAGATGCAAATCCTCGGAGTATGACCTTTTTGGTATTTGGGCGAACAAGTTGATATATCCTTTTGTAATACCTATAAGAAATAACCAAATTCACAGACATACTTAGTTTCTAAAATGTGCATTTCAGGTAATAATAATTCCCAGACTAGACCATAAAATAAATTAGCACAAAGGCTAGCCGAGCCTATTGTAAAGTCCTACATCGTAAAATAAACCAACCTTAATTACTATTTTAGAAAGTCGGCAATTCCTTTGAGATTTTATGGACAGCAATAAAAACCTCACAGGAAATGAGCCGCCCTGCAAAGCGGCCTGCAAAACAATACGGGAAATAAAAAGATCCCTACAGGTAGACAGGCGACAAGGGCTCTCGGACGAGAGGACAGTCGGGTTCAGTCTTCCGCGCAGGAAGGAGAGTTGGCTTGAAACTTCCGATCAGGAAGGTTGCTATTCTAGCTCCTCGGAGAGGCCGCTCAGGTCCTCTGACGACGAGTGAATTTTACGCTTCCATCCGAGAAGGAAGTCCGATCTCCGCCCTTCGGAGATCTACGGCAGAGTCGCCCAGGTTCTGTACAGGAAGTTACTGATCTTCGCCCTTCGGAGATCAAACCCCGGAGACCGCCCAGGCCTCTGATTATCGCCGCGTTTGTACCTACTCCCGATCCGGAGTTACTTGGATACCTAGTGCAAACGCGAGGACTCCGCATACAAAGCATCCACTGGACCCTGGACAGTCATCTGTAAAGGGAAGTGCCTCTAACTCTCATGATAATTCTTCCACCCTGTCAGCGAAGTGAATCTCTAACTTTAAGAAACAACTTTTTCTCACAATTAAGCCACTGAACCTCTAATGTTAAGAATACAACCTTTTATGTAGATTTAATGAATTAATTAGTTCATTTTAAGTACAAAGACTTTACAAGTAGATTTAAGTACTGGCCTATCTAGTTTTATTGAATTATTGTGTCTAATTAAGATTAACTCTAGTTTAAGACTAACCCCACGACTAACAAAATAAATGGCTTGTAACTACCTAAGATTGCTTTTCAGTTCCTAACCTTTTTGCGTTATTCCTAGAATTATACCCACTACACTAACCACCGTCTTATCAAAGTGTCGAATCTAATACATTTAGAAGTGGGATCGGAACTTTCACGAACACCACGAAATGATACAATAACGGCTCAGTATTAAATTTCAGAGGGAACCTAAGTGGTGTATTTCAAACTCTTTAGTAGGGAGAAACTGTGCAGTAAATTGTTCTATTGTCATATATTTTTTACCTAGATCTAACGATGAACAAAATGACGTTTAATAATAAAAAGAATTATAAAAAGAAAATCATCTTTGCGGGTGTGTCATGTCATAACCCATTTCAAAATATAAATCGATATTGAGTACATAGCACGAAAAACTTGTAATTTTAGTAATGTATGACACGCAAGATTGATATTTCAGATTCAGGGGAAAATCTTTGAAAAAAACCATTGATCAGTGTCTAACATATCAAGGACATACTCGAATGATTGTGCACTTACTTTCGATAGGACTCTTATACCTCCTAGCAAAAAACAGGTTCTGCCTTTATTTCTATCTCTCCTGCTTTTTCATAGATGTCGTCAGTATGATGGCACCGGCGGATGATTCGCCCCGGTGGAAAAAGGAATTACAAAAAATAACATATCATATATACTTTTTTATTATTAAGTCCATAACATACCTATAATTGAATCTATTAAGTTTAAACTTATTCCTTTGCCTTTGACAGTTTCCCAGTTAAGACATCAAGGGCCGTCATTGGAGGTTTGTCCATCTTCCCTGGTTCTACAAGATAGGTTACCAAGAACAACAAGTAGGTAACAGAGACTCCTTGCTGGGGTTATATTGAGAGTTCCACACCAAAAATGAATCGTTTTTCTTTATCCTCTTCACATTTTCCTCAGCTATTTGTGCATTCCTCTTCCAACAGCTGAGGCGATAGGATCCTACTACTCTACTAGCTTCCCCAAGAAACTGGTTTGGGGTTTGTACCATCTATGAATACCTTAATTTGTCTTCGGATGATTTCTGTCACTCCTGGCAGTGCTGGGAATTGACTCACATTTAAATATGGAGTTTTGTGTGGAAAGGCAAGGCCGCTTTTTTTTTTTTTTCAGTCGGCTCAGGTTTTTTTGAGTAGGGTATCAACACTAACAATGATTAACCCATTGCCATTGGATTGCATTGTCTATCAGACTGCTCATTGCCCGCAACCCTTTTATATTTTGTCTTTAGCCTCCTAAATCACGATCGGGGTAGCCAAGTTTTCCGGGACTGTACACTTCATCATTAGTTTAAAGTTGCAAGGGATACTTTATGGCTAAATAACACACGGATATGTTATTGTTTACTGAGAGTATTTGTAAACAAATACGTTTTTTTAAAGATTTTATCAATTTTATCAATTTCATTAATTTTTTACGGCGGTAAGTACCCGTGCATAGGTAATACAGGTAGCAGTGTGTTATATGATAATCGATCGTCATAATATATATTTTTAAATAACTTGATAATATTTTTTATCGAAACTATTTTTAAGGCATAAAAAAAAACTTTTGACCCCCGCGTACGTGGATGCATCGAAAACGTACTGTGTTGAGGGATTTATTTGTATCCAAGAAAAAATAGTTGGAAAACCCGCATGGAAATGGTTATTACTTATTACTTTTCTATAGGACCGTGGGCGCAGATATGTTGCACTAAGAACTCTGTTTTTACACGGAGGATATGCTCCACGCACTGAATAGATTACAAGATAGAAGTTTCTTCCATGTCATTTTGAAAAACCCACTGTAGCCATTGATTAGTACCTTATGGTTCTAACCCCGAGAGTGCTAACGAAAATACACTATCTATACGCGCTATCTCTCTCTACACTGGTTGAATTGTGTATTGCCATTCATAGAGCAAATAATACATAGAGGTGCCTTAACACGCTAGTGGAAGAAACTTAAATAAGGAGGGCGAGTGGCGAGATTAGGCGAGACATTTCATTTGATTAGCGAATAAATGCATTCCGACAGTCTTCAGGTAAACTCGCATTGAATTAGTATTTTCTCTTCGAAAAGCAAATCTGCTAATGATCAATTCGCCCTTTTTACAATTGTGCGAAATTTATCTCAATCTCCTTTATTCACATAGCTGTGGAACACATTCAAAACTAACCCAAACAAACAGCCAATAAGTAAAACATTAAATAAGAAAAGGTTCGACTTGTTTATAAAACAGAATATTTTGTTGGAGTATTTAGTTAGACCCCTTTTACAATGGTTTTTAATTTGCTTACCGCAGTCATAATCACGTGAAAGAAACGTGAACGGCTTCGATTTCGTATCATTAATTATTATATCGTGTTATGTATGTAATAGGCTACCTGCATCACATTTTTTAAATTTTCTTTTTATCTCAGGCAAAAATTCTAAGACATTCTGTATATTATTTTGGTCATATTTTTGAAATCAGGGTTATTTTTTTAAATATTTACTGTCAAAAATTTATGGGTGCGAAAAAAAAATTATTAGCCTAAAATCAGTAAAAAAAGACAAATTCTACATGAATGGCAAAGGAGAATATCGAAACGTACCAAAAATGTTACATTTCATCAAATAATTTTTTTCCTTGATCCATCTTACTGATCATTATAATGGTCAAAGTCAAAGAAATTAGGCGAGCATTCTTGTTCTTATGCATACCTAAATCTTGTACCTTTTTTAATATTATTCTTCTTTTCCGATGTAAATTATACTTATATAATGTAGTTTGATTTTGTGAAAGTTTACACTCTCATCGTTATGCATATAAGCTGTCAAGCCGGAAGCCCGATTGTACAAACTCCATGTCATAATATCTGTCAAAATTCTGAGCGGACAGCGAACTGGCGAATGCTGTGTTAAGTTTCGTTGTTTGAGCATGGATTTATATAACTACCATAGGGTCCGAGATCGTAAAAACAATTAACAATATTATATATTTCCTTCAGCAGAAATACTTTTACTACAACTGCATGGAAAATATTTTCCGTCGTACCAAAAATTGACGCTGTCACAGAAAAAAATGTTTTACGGCTATCAGAGTTACATTTGTTACTCTAAGATGGCTATTAGAAAATTCAACTGTCCAATAAAATGGTACACAAACCGACCCTAAACAAAATCAATTTTAATCATTTTTCATACCAAAAAGATTACTTTATAATTTTTTTAAATAACATTTGCAGGTTACAAGTGAAGTACTGTCAGATGTCAGTTAAAACGTCAAAAGTTAACGGAGGTTAAACAGAAGTTATTCAAAATACGTGTCCGGGGCCTAGGAATCGAACTTGGAACTGGCGATATCAGTTTTATATTAAATTGGTATCCTACACCTCTAGAGATTATCTGCTCAGTGTAATTAAGAGGAACGGCTGCGCGGCCTGTTTCATACAAAATTAATTTTGGATTTGTGGCCAAGATGCTTAAAGCTAATGATTTTTTTTCATCAAAAAGTATAGTAAATATCTAGTACGGATTTGAAGTAATTTATTTATTTTTGTATTACATTATGAAATATATTTATATTTTAGAGGCATCTTTAACAATTATTTTGGGGGGGCTAACGGTGATGTAAAAAAATTACCCCTTTTGCTTTAAAAATATAATGAGAAATAAAATATATATGTTTTAATAAATATTAAAAGAAGCATTATGGTGGACTTTAAATTAAATTAAAAATGATCTATTTACGATGGAACACAAATTTGCCGTACATAATATCGACTCGAATAAAGCTTTTTTTTTAATATTTTGTTTTTATATTTTTATTTACGTAATCATATTTACATAGCAAATATGATAATTAAAAAAAAAAGATAAACCAGCAAATAATTTTCTCTAAAATTATGAACATTATATTTTCACGGCCACTTCATAATTTAAAACAAAAATTAATAAAATACTTCTATAATAAGATATTTACTAAACCTTCAATAAAAAAATATATCGTTCAGTTTGGATTCAGCGCAGCCGTTCCTCTTAATTGTTCAAAGTTCTCGATACACAGCGGTTCACGATACGGTATGATGAACTTATCGCGTATTGAAACAAAGTATGATTTATTATCTGTACAATTTCAATGACTTCGACTACAATTTTAAAAACAACATTGTAATTAGTATGCGTATCGATCCAACATATCGATCCAACATCAGTGTTCGTTTAGCACTTGTGTGGCGTAGACCGGATGACAATAAAGAATCAAAATGAAGTGGTTTTCTGTGACCATTGTTTTTCTTGTGTTCATCTATGAAGGAGGAGCCGCTACAGCCGACAATGAAAGACCGATTATTGGAATTTTGAGCCAGGAGATGTCGTACTCGCTGGAAACTATTTATCCTGGACAGTATTCAAGTTATATTGCGGCTTCTTATGTGAAATTAATCGAAGGAGCCGGGGCTAGGGTGGTTCCAATCTGGTAAATACCTAAATTTATTGTTATGCTTTTCCAGCGAAGAAATTCCTTTTAACAATTGCATTTATTAAATACTAGCTGATGTGTAGCCGGCCTTGCTTCGTTTTTTTATTATTTATTAATGTTATGATGTTATGAATTCTTGTTTGTCGTTTGGGTACCATAATTGATTTGATAGCGAAAGTAATGCCCTGTGACGACTATTACTATTTTTAAACAAAGAAACATTAATTTGAAAATTTTACTTCATTCCAAACATTTATTTTTTCAAAACTATCTAAATAACAAAGTTCTTAACAAGGTACCTACTTGCGTTTTCCATTTTGAAAATATTCTACCCAAACAAACCTTCGTCTTTTGAATGTGTAATCTGTGGCTAACCAGAGTGGTATATCTATTGGCTAACCTCAATACAACATTCCGGGTCCATTTTTTTCATAATAATTTTAAAACGTTATAGCAAGAGTTTTACATACTGGATTTCATTCAAACTACTCTCTAAACCTTCTCAGAAAATCAAGCACAGACAGACAGATAAACATTCATTTTTATACATAAAGATATATTTTATCATATTTCAAAACAAGTGAGATTTTTCATAAGTAGCTTTCCCGAGTCACAAATAATTGTCAACGTTTAATTATAAAATCCTATAAATTCGCCATATCTGGGGTCTATTCACATCTACCAGGATCGCGCAGAGCAGAACAGTGCAGTACAGGCACAGTACAGACGCGAGTATTCGCATTACACCGTGCAGCACAGTACAGATATAGCTTAGACGTGAGTACGGCTGTCAACTGAGCGTTAGCGTCCACCACAATATGTTTTAGGATTTCATAATCCTATTCTTGTATTTGTTATTATTTTTAAACCTGAATTCCCTGAACAATTCAATCAATTTATCGTTATCCATCTCCTCTGTGCTAACGGCATGTGTTCATTCTAACTGCGCAGGCGCAGACGTCACAAGCGGCCAACAGCACATCAAAATATTCTATTCGACAATCTCGGCCGGTGCTGGCCCGTGCATGCGCGGATACGTTACGCCTAAGTACGCTGTAATATGAATGTGGTCATAGATAATGTAGGCAACTAATGTTTTCGTGTCTGTACTGTACTGTTCTGCGCTGCGCGGAGATGGTAGATGTGATTAAACCTTTATGGATTAAAGTTAAGTAATAATTATTAATAATCCCTCCAGCGTATTTTGACTAAAAGAAGATCATTCAGTTTATAGATTTAAAGTTTATTTAGTTGAAATCCATTTCATTTTAACGTTTTTTTTAAGTAACAAATGTTATAGTACATGATGTCCGGAAACTCGTGGTACAAGCGGGAAACTGGTGAATCTACTTCACACTTGAAGTCAATTTTGTAGTTTAACTTTTTTTTATTTGAGTTTTCGTTTTCGAGTAAATCAAGTCCAAGGTTGGAATATTGTAGGAGAAATAAATAACAAAAATAGGTCGGGACGGGGTTTTTATCATCCGATTATTTTTTTTTGTGTCGAAGCGTAGACCCGAATCCAAAAAAAAAAATGGTTTTTGAATTCTCTATGTGATGTAGATTTCTCAGCTTCCCGCTTGTACCACTAGTTTCTGAACACCGTGTATATTTTATAAAAAAATCCGCTGTATAATTATTATAAGCCATAGTTCTCGTATACCATATGTAAGTTTTATTATAAAAAAATTAAATCGAAAAAAAAGAAGTTTTTTGGGTTCTCTATGTGATATAGATTCTCCAGCTTCCTGTTTGTATCTCTAGTTTCCGGACACCCTATATACATTAAAGCAGGTATTGTTTTAAAAAAAATCCTATACAGTTATTATAAACTGGGGATAAGTAAGTTTTATTGTAAATTAAGGTTATTGGTACAGTTGATAAATCTATTTAAAAAATGATTTAAAAAACAACAAAAATCTTCTACACAATCTATACGGTCCTGATTGGCTCTGACAATTGCAAAATAATAATAATAAATGGATTATTTCTATAGCGCCGTTTTCGTGAGAAAATCACCTCAAGGGTGCTTTACAACATAATTTATCTAACCTATACCTTATCACTTAGACTTATATATAATAATTTACATATTAGATTACAAGGCATTGCGGAGTGGATAGATTGTCAACCACGATGACGTCATCTGATACAAAATTGCATGGCCCTTTAAATCGATCCCGTTTATATGAGTAAAAAAATCTAACTATGCATAATACATATAAGTAGATTTTTCTACGAAATTGTATTTTCAAAAAAATATACTTGTTTTTTCAAAAATTGACCTTTTTAAAAATTTAATGTAAATCAAATATAATAATGTTATTATTAAGTTCTGCAAGTATTTTTAGTTTTTATTATTGTGACAGCTGCTTCCAAGTTCAAGGGCATTTTCAAACTGCGGTTAATCCACATTGTGATGACTTATTTATATGATTCTATTCACTCCCACCCCATGCTAATTTGGACGGGTTTTTAAAAATAATGATTTATTATAGGAAAAACCGATTTAGTTAGAAAATAATTAAAACTATCTATTCTGTGAGGTTTTTACTTTTATAATGTGCTTCCTCGTATTTAAATGATAATGTTTTCTTAATTGATTTATTTAAATGTGTTATATTGTTTTGATACTGTAAAAATACTAAGAAGAGAATATGTAATTTTCCTTAGTTTATTAATTAATGTTATATTAGGATCATTCATTCGTTTATTAATTTATGGTTGTTCAAGTAAATTTATAACAATAATAATTACATTATTAAATTTGTTTCAAGTAAAATTAAAAAAAATAAAATAAATGGAGTTCTACGAATTAAACAAAAAAAATCGAAAAATTGACGGTGAAAAACTGTGCAATAAGATACACTTTTTAGGCTCATTATTTTTTCATACTATTTTAGAAAATTAGAGGGTGACTTCTGTCGTATGTTCGCAGTACGTGGGCTAGAGTCTATCTCTATTATATAAAGCTTATCGAGAAGAAAACTCTTGCAATCAACTAAATATCAAAAGAGAAAAAAAACACCTGCTCAAGATTGTGGCTCAAGGACAATCGATTTGATAGTATCCGTAAAGAATCATTCAACTGATATAAAATCAAGAAATAATTATATCATAACCGTATATTATTATCGTAACACAATATATTTATACATTCTCACAATGTCCCATAAAACGGGAACAAGCAAAACTCTGAATGAAATATTAAAATTCTTCAGTCTTAAACGTCTAACTAACAGGCCTGAAATAATAGACACGTTCTGCTACATACAAAGTATTAAGCGATATAATTGAATCAGAACTATTTTATAAAATAAATCTTTGCAAGAACCAGACCACAAAGAAAATATGAAACATTTAGATTAGAAACATTCAACAGTAATAAAGCATTATTTAACCCTCATTTCCGCATGTGTCGTCTGTACAACGAAAATCGTATCATAAATGAAATTGACATATTCTCCAACTCACCTATAAAATTTAAACAAATCTTATTTATTTTTTTATTTTTTGTTTTTATATTATATTTCTACAATGTGTAATTTTCTATTCTTAAAATGTATTCTTTTTATATGGCAGACAGAGTATTGCACTCACCGCTTTGTTCTGCTGAAATAAAACATTATTATTATTATTATTAAAATGCATGTTTACTTTTAATAAAAACTAAGAAATAAGGTTGTTATTTTGCTTGATTTTGCACACTATATTAGAGATTAAATAATATTATTTTTTCCACATGTAAATTCATATTGTGGTTTGAAGAGTTTTATTCACCATGTACATTTGTTACTTAATTTTATTTATAACAAACGTACATTGCGTATAAAACACTTTAAAACAAAACGCCTAGAATTTGTTGCACAGTTAGTGATCAAGAAATATAAAAAAAAAAACATAATTTTATGCTTTGAAAATTGATACTTGCCTTTATTTTTCTTTATTATTTCTCTAATTTTAAATCATGAGTTGCTGGGTCGGCAATGTAAAGAAAAAGTAAAGTTAAATGTAGTGTACTCAAAAGAGCAATAGTTTAGATACTGTAAGGTGTAGTGTACTGAAAATTCAATCGTTTTGCCCGTAGCATTCCGCACACTAGACATGTGCAGATTTATTCGCGGTGGTGAATCGTTCAGTTTTATTCCTCATGTGTTGTGAATTTATTCATTTAATTCATCAAAAAAAAATTATGTCCAAATAAAAGCATTGTAAATTGGGCTAGTATTGGAAATAGCTTATAAAAAATAACAATTTATTACTATTTTATTTTTATTTAAAGACATACAACAATGTTGCATTCCCGTGAGTTATCAATTCAACTCATTTTGAAACTGTTCATTTTTGCTATATAATATTAAGTTTAACGATCAAGGCAAATATGTAAATGAAAATATTATAAAAAAACAATACATAAACAATAGGAAAATGTACAGACTCGAAACATACAGATTCAATAGCAATACATAACATCGTTTTACAAGAGAGAAATATACCTACATCAGAATATGCAAATCTATAAATAATAAATAATACGAAAAATGTATATATATCTCAATGTAAAAAATACTGGTATCGTTTTTAAAAAACAATATTACCGTCAAACAAAAACCGACAAAAAGTGAATGAGTGACGCTCAACCACAGAAACTCAAGTACGAAATCACATATCATCATACCAAGGGAGGCTCGTGACATTTTGGTGTACTGGAGTGGTAAAAACTGATAGAAATGCATTATTAATATTGTTGTAGCCGAAAAGGATTTTTTGAATTTTATTATGAAGATTTTTAAGTTCAAGGGTTCAATTGACCAAATTGAACCCCCTAGTAAAATCATCTTCATGCAATTTTTTTTTTGAAAAATTCACTAATAATTTTCGGTTACAATTACATTAATGTAGTTTTTATAATATTGGGATTCTAGCTCACTGAACAGTGACGATCCGCCCGACCATCGATTAAGTATAATATCGATGCACCCCTAGATTCTTACCTACTGATTACTTCGTAAATTCTCGCTGGACTACTGAAACTGACGGCTTGGCCACGCTGGGACTATCAATAATCGCGGGCATTGAGGAATGAATTAGGAACTTCTGACTAGTGTCTTGCAGTGACTTGACTAATTTGCATCCTGCGGATCTAGCACTAACAGACTCGATATCGACGGACCAGCAACTGAATATGGAATATATTTATCAATTCTTTGAATTGTGATATATAGAATGTGATAATGAATGCGGAGGAACTCAAAATTACTGACTGGGTGACTTGCGGTGGTTTGTGTGCTGGAGAATGTGCGAGTTGTGAAAAAACGAGGACCTCTTTATTTTTATGGATTACGGCGGGGGATACTGTACGTTAGATGGAGTCCTGCACAATACGACAATACCTTCGGCGACTTTGCGGCGCCGCCCATTAATATCCGCGCCGTAATTATTTTATCACAAGGCTTAAGGAATGAAGAATTAATTCGGTGTAATATTGAGAATTAGACCGAGTATGTCATGAGAGTGAATTTTTCATTTGCTTCATTCATTCAACTTCGCCCATGTCTAATTTAAAGTAGTCCACGTAGATGATGGTCGATTGCTGAAGGTCCATGCAAATGTCTACGCAGTGAAATTCGAAACGTATGAAAGAGTCGATCAAATTATTGGCTACACTTTTATATATAATATTAAGAATCGATTTGATGTTCTACATCTACGAATTTATTTAAAAAGTTATAGTTTGCATATATTTAATTTGAATTAAGTTGATGCAAAACTAATGTTTTTATTTGAATATTTTAGGATTGGAAAAGACGAGGCGTACTATAAAGATATTATGGGCAAAATTAATGGGTAAATATTAGTTTTTATTTTTCCACGCCAAATTTTTGGATTTTTCAGCAACTTTATCTTAAGTGAAAAATCCGTGGAGATTACACGAAAAAAATTATGAATACCACAATTAAGAATTTAAGAAAGTGTTTTTTTTAAATTTTATTTTATTCTTTGAGTTTTTTAAAGCATCTGCTAGTAGGATACCAATAACCGGAAAAATATTTTGTTTGAACATTCTTAGATTTATGTTAATAATCTTAAACTGACTTACTAATCATTTTTCGAAAACTCATTTTTCTTCTCTCTAGATTTAGTATTTTCTTTTCTATTATCTACTTATTTGCATACTTACCATCTTTATACAGTAAGTTGGTTTTTACTCAATGTTTTGAAAATAATTATTTTAAAGTTTTTTTTTCAATTTTAAATAGGCTCTATCATAATATATACTCAGTAAAAAACATTTAAGTATGTATGTATTTTTCGCAGCCTTCGCGCTTATTTACCTACTGGAATAAAAAAATGAAATGACAAAATATTTTCAGAGTCCTTTTCCCCGGTGGATCAACCTGGTTCAACCAGTCCAGAGGTTATGCGGATGCAGGAGAACATATTTACAAACATGCAAAAGACTTGAATGACGGTGGAGACTATTTTCCTCTGTGGGGTACATGCCTTGGATTTGAATTGCTGTCCTATCTTTCAGACAACAGAAATGACCACAGGGCGGTATGCAGCAGTCAGAGTAAATCATTAAATCTACAATTCAAAAGTGGTATGTAATGCATCTTCTACGAACCAAACCTTACCCGATATTTTTTATAATTATAACGATATGTTCTCTGATTTTTGTGGTATTACAATTGTTTCCTCTTTCTTCTTGGGACAACGTCGGACCGGGACATCCCCGCAGTGTTCAATATCAGGACAGATGTGTAGAGCGCAGATAAATTCATAGATGTGTCACAGTTGTTAACCGCCCTTTTTGTGGACTACTGTGTTGATATCTGTAAATATCCTCAGAAGCCAAATACGATGAAGTGCCAAGTGTTAACCCATCCCTAGACATTCTACCTACAAACAGGCCTCAATTTATCGTTAGCCACATCCTCTTCCATGTGGTCAATCCATTTCTTTATCGGCCTACTTTTGGGTAGCTTCCATTAGGGCATCCACTTGGCCACGATTTTCGATGTCCAGTCATTCGGTTAAGGGCTAATCCGTCGCCCCTATTTACGGTGGTTGCCTTCTGATTTGTTTACCAACATTTATCAATTCTGCCTTTGTTTGGAGTTATTTTTACGAGTACCACAGCAGTTATTATTACAGATTACGCTTTTCTGCTGTCCCTGGCTACAACCCCGCCGCTAATCTGTAACTGTTTTTAATGAATAATATCCAGGAAAGTGAAAATGCCACGGGTTTATCATTTTTCTTTGTTTTCAAACAAACAGCATCATTAACACTATTAAAACTAGTCATTTCAGATATCAATGTAACAAGACATTTCTATTTACAGATTTCCAAACAAGTAAGATGTTTAAAGGAGCTCCAAACGATGTGGTGTCCATTCTATCAAATGAAAATGTGACATCCAATTTCCACTCTTTCTGTATAACAGAAGATGTAAGTTTATACATGCGAATTTTTTGTCATAGAAATGGTACCATTAATCTACAGACCGTGTACGGAAGTTGCTTTTCATGCGAACGATTCGAATTGAACGTTAAAAAATATATGTTTATAGATATATTTAAAAACATTGTAAATACATATAAACATGATTTTATAGATTTACTGACAAACATAGATATTATCCATGTCATTGTTATCTACGTATTACGCAAGGATAATAATAATAAAAAAAACAACAAAACGTAATTTAATAGATTTACTTTTGCATGTAGATATTATCAGATCATTGATTCGAGGCGAATTGCAGAGATGCAGCAATCGGTACCTGCTACGACTCTGCAGAGGTTTAATGCGAAAGTGAAATAATGGCCACCATGGTTTACGTATTATGTGTTAGTATTGGTATATTAGACAAGCTTTTAAAGCTTAAAAAATACGTTTTTTTGCTGGTTGTAGATAAGAAGTACGTTCAACGCTTACATGGACCGACCACCCCTGATGATAATTTTTTTCTTAAGTAGCTGTGTATGCTGTGTATTGCGCCAAGATACATAATGTAATAGTGGCACCAAGACCAAAAATTGACTTTACCGCACATCACTGCTGATATGTCCATAGAAAAAAGAAGGCAGCCACCTCACCTCATCTTTAACCTGAAATAAACTTAATGTGAAATAAATTACAATCCTTATTTTACCCCGCCGTATAATTAATAATAAAAATGGAGAATAATATTAACAAATCTTGAATTTGAGATATGATATCGATGAAGATGACATAGATTGAACTGGTATCATTAGCTAAGTTGGTTAAGCGGTTGCCCGGATAGGCATAGGTCCTGGGTTCGAGTCCCAGATGCGACTGAAATCTTTTTTATTTTTTGTCTTTTTTTTTCCGTTTTCATGTTTCATTTAGGTTATGTTAATATTATTTTCTACAGTGATTAATAATTAATGTTTTATTTTTTTAGATTTTGTCCAATTTCACAAACGATTGGAGAGTCTTGTCGCTTAATTACGACATTGACGGTTTGAAATTCATTTCATCAATGGAGTCTCGGAAGTAAGTACTTAAATCGAATGGTTTCATTTTCTATAGCGGTTAGTATTATCATATTAGCCCCTTTGGTCAATTTGTAGGCATAGTCGTATATTTGAAAATAATGTTTTTGAAACTGGTAATAAATACGTTATTGCATTGTTGTTGGTCCTTCGGTGCTATGAAGATTTCGACATATTAAATAAAGATTTAAAAAAAATATTTTAGAATTTATTTGGTTAACCCTATACCTGTGAGCATTCAGAGTAGTAGTAAATACGGCCCTGGATACTTTTACATTAAATCATGTACGTCACAACTAATTTTCATTACAATACCTACAAACATATACTTTTTTCAGGTACCCGTTCTACGGGGTTCAATTTCACCCGGAAAAAAATATTTACGAGTGGGTTCGGAATAAAAACATTTCCCATTCGGCGACAGCGATCAGAGCCAACAGCTACTTCGGGGAATTCCTGATCGGCCAGGCCCGGATGAGCCAACACGCTTTTACTGATGTCAATGAAGAAAATACTAAACTGATTTATAATTACAATCTCGAGTACACCGGGATAAAAGGGAGTACGTATGAACAAATCTACGCTTTCACGGTGGACGAGGTTTCTACGAAAATGAGGAAAACACAGAAAAAAACCGGATCGAAACGGATGAATCGGAACCACATGCATAATTCTTAGAAATAATTATTCTGTCAGATTTCCATTAATTTATTTTATTTTACAGGTATTTATTAAAATCAAAATATTGTGTCTATTATAAAATTTGTGTACTCTTGTATAAATACTTGCTGTGAAATATTTTTTATTAACTGCGCGTCCCATACAACCTTGCCGGAATAAAAATAAATTATTAGAGCTGTTTCCAAATACGAATGCTGTATTATTTTGGTCGTTGTAATTTTTTTTGTTCAGCTGCCAGGTGCCATTCACAGTTTAAGGAGATATCGCTGGTCCAATGTTTGTTGTACAGAAAGAGAAGGAATTTATAAACTGTGACAACATTAATAATACATTTTGTTTACTAGACCCCTTTGATAAGTGACATTTTTTGACAAAATTACAAACACTGTTTTAAATTTATACAACTTCCATTTGTTGACTAAGTTAGAAACCTAACACTGTGTCTTTGTCCTTTGAGTGTTCAGTGTTTTTTTTACACCACTACTCACACAATGATTAAATATAACTAGTTTGAAAATGGCCTTAAACGCCGAAACAGCTGTCACAATAATAACAACTAAAAATATTTGCAGAACTTAATAATAACATTATTAAATTTGATTTACATTAAATTTAAAAAAAAAACTGAATGGAGTTCTACGAATTAAACACCAAAACAATTAATATTTGTAATATATTGGATTTCGTTGTGACCTATTGATATGTTTTCACGTGATATCATGAAAAAATGGATAAGTTAACGCAGCGAATGTGGTAAATGCTGCTAATGTGGAATTTTCCATAAATTCAAAATAATAGTAGAAACGTCTTTCTATATAAATCTATTATAAATACGAAATATTATCAAGGAATCAGTCGGTAAATGTGAAAATCTGTACACATGAATCTTAAATCCATCAAAATATCGCGAGCTATGAATTTTTTATGATGGTCACAAATTATTGTACGACAAACATCAAAAAGAAAATCATAATTCGACAGTGAACTTTATTATTATGTACTAGCAAATACATACCCATAAATTTTTTAAATGTTTAATTTTCAATTAGCTGTTTTTTTTACACACCCACTACCATGATTTTAGACGTATAATATGTATAACAGTAGGTGTCTATATATATATATATATATATATATACATATATAAAAAAATATGTACATATGTTACCGGTGATGACTATTAAATGTGTGCCACGAAACTAATTGTTAATGATATTTATACAGGTACTGATAAAATATTTTTGGTTGTCGATTTTTTTGGATGAACGATACTTATTATCGTAAGCAATGTTTGCAAGCAAAAATACCTTCTTGCGCATTTAAATAAATCCCACATAAATAAGGAAAAATATTGGCGTCGAATATATATAATAACAATTTTTTCAAAAGATTATTAATAAATAAATTAAAAATTACTTTGTATTCAACACTTTATTAATATATTTATCAACATCTTTCGAAAGCGATATACTTGACATTATTATATTTTAGTATTCTATATATTCCCGATGCAGAAAGGATCGCTTTCGAAACATGTTGATATGGACCGGTCATTGGCTGAGTTGGCATCGCGTTTGGGTCTCACCCAGGCGTGGTGAGTTCAATTCCTCGGCTGGCTAAGTCCTGCATTACGACACAAGCAACATCTTCCGCTTACTGTGATGGTAGTAGGAGATTTTCAAATATCGTCAGGTTATTCGTAACCAGTGAATATTTGTCTTTCTTAAAAAAAACAAAAAAAAATATTTAAATTAATAAAGTGGTGAATACAAAGTAAGTTTTAATTAATTTATATATAATAATAATAATCTTATCCAATAATAATTATGTATTATAAAGAATGTATTATGAAGAAAAAGCATTTTGGTTTATGAAATAGAGTAGACGCATGCGTATGCAGTAGAATGCTTCAGAACACAATGTTCTTGTATTCAGTTCGTGCGATCGCAGTGTTCGCTAGTTCGGAAGTAGTGTTCAAATTAATTCATGATCATTGCATTATTTGTAGAAGGTATAATGAACTATTCATCATATAGACTAAATGTCAATTTATAATTACGTCTGTTCGACGATTTATTATTGTTCGTGAACATGTAAATACACTCGTTGAGGATCAAAAAATAATGTAACCTAATAATTACATAACATTTCCTGGCTGTATCGCTATGGCTACAAGTAAGGGTACGGACAGGTAAATATATTTATTCATAATTTTCTATTTATTGTTTTAAGTAGGATGTTACCACATTCTATTAGGTTTTTAACATGAAAACAAAAAGTTATATCTATGCTTTTCTGCTTTGTGACTTGCTTCCAACCGTAGTTTGTCAAACGCCGCACAGATGGCAGGCATCTGTGCAAATTTTAATTTAGGTGAGCTTCCCAAAATGTTCGCCAGAGTTACATAAATGGAACAGTGTACAAATAATAAGGCGATTCATTGCAAAATAACACAAAATTGTGATTACTGATTGATAACTGACTAAATTATTTTTACCGAGTATTTTTATAGACATAGCAAAAAAAAATCAGGCTTTAATGCTTTTTTCGGATTCGCTTTTATTGAATACTGAAATAAAGTTTTTTAGGTTCTGAGAGGAAAATATTATAAAAATTAATATTCAAATTTTTAAAATTGTGTGCTTGAGCTTAAAAAATCCCACCAACGTTGATGATTAATGTCATCGATCAACGCCTGAATATTGGCTATGTTTTTTTAGCAAATTACGAGTCGAAACTGGCGGCCGGTGTCTAGTTTAGTGGACATTTTAACATTATCGCCACAAGGAGTCCGTGATTTTGTCAGAGTTTCAAGGACTTAATTATAATCCACTTTATTAAAGGTAAATGCCAAACGGTCTCAGATAACTATTAGCCGGTAATATTAAAATACGCATACGTTGTATTTGAATTCCAAATTTGTCGAGAAAATAACCTAAAATATGTTGATGTTTTCAAAGTCAGAGTTTATTTTGAAATATACCCCACTATAAAATATATGGTAGGTACTAGTATACGGCCTTGATCAAAATACTCGATTTGGATGTTTACGATTTAATAAAAATACAGTTATTCGTCGACTTACGACCGCGATCGGTTCCTGCAAATAGGTCGTAAGTCGGATCATGCAATAATTTCCTTACATACTCGCATTACTTGCGCTGCGTGATGATATTATCATACGACGAAACTGAAGTAATAAGTACAGTAAAAATGGTTACATATTATATTCATAATTTTTTTTTTGTGATACCAAACAAAGTTTTCAACTGCCCCACCAGAGCCAGTGGGACTATAGCACCCCCGGGGGAGTATTGTGAGGTATGTGAATTATTTGGAGAAGGGGAGGAGATAGAGTAGACGAAGGTTGGGAAGCGTGTATATAAAAATAAGTATGAAAATACAGTTGTTATGCATGGAAAATTTCTATTGATCGCTTGTATTTTTTTTTGCATAAACATGGTGATATTTGTCTGGATCATTTGTTTCGTCTTCTTCTCATATATTTCGCGATATGGGCGTAACACAACGTGTGCCATCCGTTCAATTCTTGCAAATCGTTCGATGTTGGGGTCAATTTCTTTAAAATGTGCCAGAAGTTTATTCAGAAGATGTAGTCCCTTGACATTGAATTTTCTTTCTGGTACCTTCTGTCCTTTTTCTGCTTCACTCCTTTCTTCTTCCGCTACTTTTTCTTCTTCTAATTCGATAAAGTCTTCATCGTTAGTTCTTCGGACTCTTGATCTAACAATTCCTCAATGTCCTGCACTTCACATTCTAAAGACAGATCCTTTGCCAATGTTACTATTTTTTTCTATAATATCTTCAAGTTCTTTTTCATTATCAAACCCTGTAAAAGTATTTGTGTAATTCTTGATACAATTTTTCCAGATACCATTCATGCACTTCTTTGTCACAGCCTCCCAATCGAGAACACAACACAAGAACATCGAACTGCTTCCAAAACTCGCGCAATGATAACTATGTGTCAGTATCTATAGCAATTATTACCTTCAGCGTAAGCGAACAAAACTGATCGCGGATTGTGGTCGTTAAGTCGAACAGTCGTAAGTCGCACAGGTCGTACGTGGACGAATAGCTGTAAAGTAGATAGGTACCTGTGTATGTCAAAAATTTATTTGTTGGTATTCAAAGACTACATCTTATAATCTATTAAATGTTTCTGTTGTTTTGCCCGTTGCACCCAACGGAGAAGATTAAATTGTATTATAATTCCAAAATATAAATTCATAATTTTATGTTTGCAAATGAAGAGTTGCTTTTTGTTTATTATTTAATAATAATCTTTAATAATATCTATATTTTACTTTTTTATATATTTTTTAATAAAATATAGACATTATTATTTTTTTACAATAACAAAAGAGAGTAGTCATGCAAATCTGCCATAAGCAACTTGTCTAATATTATCTAAAAACTTAGAACTGCAAAGGTTCGAAGCCATTGGGGTGCAGCTACTTCATTTATCATGATTTCCATTATTTCTTCCTAGGATTAAAAGTTGGATAAATTATGGTAGGAAGTGTAAAGAAAAGGTAAAGATGAGAGTGTAGTGTATTCAGAAGTGTAGTGTAGTGTACTAAAAAGTTGATCGTTTTACCCGTTGCACCCTACACCTTCCGTTAATAAATTAAATATTATTATTATTCTCAACCCAACCTAGACCAACCCAACCTAGACCAACCCAACCCAACCCAACCCAACCCAACCCAACCCAACCCAACCCAACCCAACCCAACCCAACCCAACCCAACCCAACCCAACCCAACCCAACCCAACCCAACCAAACTAAACTCGATCCAACCCAACCCAACCCAACCAAACTAAACTCGATCCAACCCAACCCATCCCAACGTAACTAAACCCAACCCTACTGGTATACATTTTCCATAAATTTTGCATAAATTTAATTTCGGCTGAGAGTCGGTCCCCCATTCAATATCATTTATTTTTCGTCTGGGCCGAACCCTGTACAAGTAAATAAACAGTTTTTAAGCCACCGCGTCAAACATTGCGGCCACATCTTACTGGTTCGGAGAGGCGAACATGCCCCATAGGTATTGTTTTTATGGCGTTTAAATCATTATTTTAATTTACATATAATTCAAGGGTACGTGTAAAACGTCTGTGAATGAGTAAAAATAAAGTAGATATCCACAAAAATATCTAGACTAACCAATAATAATAACAGCATTCTATAATGGTCTACAGGAAAATATTAATTATCAATAAAGACAACAACGAAAATCCAATAAATTCAGGCGTTCACCAAGTTAACTGTTCTATTTGTCCCTCATATTTTATTGGGAAAACTTGTAGAGCTTTCAAAACCCACATAAAAGAACACTTCACCGAATGATAAAGGAGAATTGTCAAATTTTGCGGGAAACCTACTAGATAATCGACACTCGTTTGATAAAGACAGGGGTGTTAATGTTCTGAATAGCTGTGAGAAAGCTAACAATGTAGATGGGCTAGAATCAATTGAAATAACCAGCCTAAGTAATTTTATAATGAATTCATAATTAGAAGCGTATGCTAAATCCCCGCTCCCAAATCAAATTATAATAATTTCTTAATTGATAAACTAAAGTTTTTTAAAAACTTAAGACAAGATTTTTGTGCATAGCGCAAAGGGTAACAATTATTATTTTTATAAACAATAATTATTAATCTAAAACACTCATCCAAATTGAAAAAACCTTCCGAGCAAAGATAAATGTCGCCAGCAGGACTCGAACCCGCACCCTTCTAATGTCCGGTCAGATGCTCTACCGTTGAGCTAACAAATGTTATACAGGTGAAAATATAATAAAAACAGTAATTATTGAATGGAACACTAGTATATATTGATTAACTTGGCGGGTTTGCGATAAGCCGACGTAGCTCAACGGTAGAGCATCTGACCGGACATTAGAAGGGTGCGGGTTCGAGTCCTGCCAGCGACATTTATCTTTGCTCGGAAGGTTTTTTCAATTTGGATGAGTGTTTTAGATTAATAATTATTGTTTATAAAAATAATATAATAATTTCACTTATTCAAATATATTAAATATATATCCATTACAGAACAAATGGCAACAAAAAATTCATGATAACATGCATAGTCGGTATTAGACACCTGCCCAAAATACGAAACAACTGCAATAGGGTGAAAATTATAGAATGCGTAAAGTATTCAATAAAACCGTTGTAAATATGTTTTAATGATAGTAATAACAAAATACTTGGAAATTTACTTGTGAAACACGACAAAGCAACTAATATGGAAAACCAATAGTAACCTAATAATAAATTAAGAATTAGCCAATCCTTCAATACGTAGACGCATTAAAAAAAACGCCTTGTTAAAAACACAGTGTATCCCATTCTTAATAGTTTTTAAAACCAGATAGGCAAATAAAGTTATAATATTAATAGAAACAAAATATCTTCTTTTTTTTATATGAATACCGCACAAGAGTCCCAAACTGCTCCCAACCGTCTGAAGCGAGTGAGACTATGGCATTCCCAATTGGGGAATGTTGTGAGGCTGAAGGTATTGGGGAGGGGAAGGAGAAGGGGAAGGGGAAGAGGAAGGTGGGGAAATACCTGGATATTCAGATCTGGTCACCAAACACGGCTAAAAGCTATTTCAAACAACGTTTCAATTCTGAATGGTGGTCTTTCACCAGTGCGATACTGAGAGTATCTTCCACTCTGGAACGTGCGCAAATATACTATATATTATTTTTAAATAATTTAATTGTGTAGTTTAAGAAAAATTGTACCTGTCTGAAGATGACTGTGATAGGCTGAAACCGGTCAGATAAAAAAAAGTGAAAACGTTTTAAAATTATTTTATCAAATTATCGTACTAACTTGAATTGAATCTAATGTAGCAGGGCTATCTGGATCAATGTTTGCTCAAAATATTTAGATTGAAAACTTCGAAACCGTGGATTTCAGTTTAGTAGTAAAAAAAATGAAACCGGAAACATCGTGTGGTGCTGATTTAATTCCACCCTTAGTTATTAAGGGATGTTCCGAACCATTGTGTAAGCCACTTTACATATTTTTAATCTCAATATTAAAATTTGAACTAACTGTTAATGCTGTCAAAGGTCACCCCTTTACAGAAATCTGGTGATAAGTGTGAAGCAACCAACTACCGACCCGTAGTTATTCTTTCCACACCTGCTAAGTTATGGAAAATAATTATCCATAAATATGTACATGCCAAAGATGAATCACTTTTGATTGAGAAACAACACGGATGTAGGCGTGGTTGATCAACCACTACAATTTTAATGGGTTTTATAGATTATTTGGCGAGAAAACTTGATAGCAATGGGTTTTATAGATTATTTGGCGAGAGAACTTGATAGCAACGAGCAAAGTTGATACATCATATCACGACTTTGCAAAGACTTTCGTTAAGGTTGATCACTTAGTTCTCCTAAGCAGGCTTGAAGAAATTGGTTTTTCTGTAAATTTACTGCAACTATTTTAACGGAAGAGAACAATACGTATCTTACGGTATGTAAATCTCTGGAGCATATCCTACAAGCTCTGGTGTACCACAGCGATCCAATTTAGAAACCTTATTATTTTTGGTTTTCATAAATAACATTAGAAAAAATATCAAATTTGTTAGCCTTTTTGTTGACGACATTAAACTATTCATGAAAAAATGTTATTGGAAGACTGCAGGAAACTACTGGAAGATATGCAATTATTGACTGAAATATTGCTAATAAACTCGGTTTTAACTTGTTTAAAATGTCCAGTTATGTGCTTTACAAGGTCATTCAAGACCGTATATTTTAATTACAAAATGAAAGGTACACATGAGGACTTGCAAGGACTTGGGAACTGTGTTTGATGTTCGTTTAATATTTCATGGTTACATTGAAAAGATCTGCAAATCAGCCAAAAAAATGCTGGATTTGGTCACACGAAGTTCAAAGGAGTTGACAAATGTTACAGTTATAAGGCTACTTTACTTTAGCATAGTGCAAAGTACTCTGGAGAGTGAATCTCAGGTATAGGGGGCGAGGGGACACCGTCTATGTACTAATGGTCGAGGAAATCCAAAATAAATTCTTACGATTCCTCTAAATGAGATAGTTTGGTTTTTACCCATGGCTCTTTCCAACAGTATTTTTCTCGGAAATGAATGCTGGGTATCTGCAGTCTAGTTCTAGGAGGGATATAGAATTACTGCTTATCGCTCATAAACTCCTGAACGATGTATTATTAATATCTGACATCCTGGCTGAAATAGGATTCTATGAACCTGATAATTTCACGCAAGGCCGCCAACACAGGTTTAACGGATGGTAAAAGGACTTGGTTACTCATTTAATGGAGGTTGGTGTATGTGTGTGTATACTTACCAAGTGTCTCACGTTAAATGTTGTCGCGGAGATAAAAGAAAAGAAGGGTCAACATTAAATAAATGTATTTCTCAACGCGTACAACTTATAATTCAGAAGGTTAAATGCAAAGGAGTGAGAAGCTATGTAGATGCAAGTAGCAAGTCACTACGATGTACTAACGATGCGTGCGACTTGGCGGGAGGCAGGAAAGCGAATGCTGGTTTGTTTTTTAAACAATAGAGTGCATGCCGATCGTCTTTTATCTTGTAGTGATGGCATATTTAAAAAGAATATAATTCAAATGAATTTATGGTTGTTCAGTGCTTGCATATTACATACCTCTCACCCAGTTTTGCATATTGCAAATAAATTAAGATAATTGCATTCAACATATTTTTATCTTTAGGTAAAAATTATTTAAAAATGCATAATCATTTTAATAAGTCACCTTAAAATGTATTATTAGTATATAAAATTATTAGTTTAAATAAAAATACTTAAGCTACTTCCTTAAATAAACATTTTTGCTTTGAGCAAAGAAAAGAATCAAGTGAATTATGATTGAATTCAAATCGTTAATTCAGACTATTGAAGCTTAATTACAATGTACATATATCTGCCAAATATAATACAGAAGTATTTGGAATTATTCATACGAAGTGATTTTCTTATCACTGGAATATGAAGAATTCTCTTATTAATAAATTCATGTTTAAAAGTTACATGTTTTTAATTTATTCCTATTTAAAAATAAAATATAAAGTTGTGTTCATGAAACTTGAGTCTTATTTTGTGCAGTATAGTATTATCAACTTTCATGGACAAACAAGAGTATATTTTGAACAATTGTTTACCTAAACTTCGGTAAGAGTGTGTGTATGTCAGTAAACAATAATCTTAATTAACATGTAGATAATTAAAGGTAAACAATAATAACCTTAATATGTGTTATGTTGATTATATGGCCAACATAAGACACATTAGTTTGTTCAATTGGTAACAGGTATCTTTATGCAATTATATTTAATATAAGATATATTTTCTAATAAGTTATATTTAGCGTAAGATACATTATGTAATGTTAAGATTACTTTAGCTAGTTAGATGGTTTATATTACCTCAATAAAGACATTTGACCTTTTCTTAAAACTAGTCACATGGTTTACATGTTTTTTTTTAAATGAAAACTTTTCATTATTACCCCGGTTCATCTCTTCGATAACCGAGATGTATTTCTTTATACATAGTGCCTCTGCGCTATGTTTTTAAATAAAAGTTAAATAACAATAATACTAGACTTCAAAATTTCATACAAAGATTGTAAACTTTAGTATCAGTAACTTAAAAAAATACATGGTTAGCTATGACTTGAATATGTTCTTTAAACATTATTTTTTATTTCTTTTTAGCTTAATATGGTTTTGTAGGAAAGAAAATAATTAGTTTTTATGCCAAATTAATTGCATTACGACAGGTATCTGTCGGGAAAATGTACTCTGCGACCAGATCTTGTTCTCTTGATTTCTGGGAGTGGTTCCTGGACGGATCCGTAAGCTGGCGCGTTATCTTCTACAGGTATGAAAGCTGGTTTCAGTCGGTCTATGGAGACACGTTTATTCTTTCCATTTACGCTGATGACAAAAGTCTTCTCATCGCGTTCTTCTACCTTGTAAGGACCTTCATAAGGGTTTTGAAGGGGTTTTCTTCCACTGTCTGTTCTCAGAAAGACGTGGGTAGTCTGAGCTAAGTCTTAATGTACGAAGCACTTTCTTGATCCATGAGCGCTGGCAGGTATTGGCTTGATATTTTCAAATTCATTGATGTGTAACAAAAACAATGTCGGAGACAGAACCGATCCTTATAGGACGCCAGCATTTATTGAATGCGAGGAAGAGATGAAACCATCAGCGACCGTCTGAATCGATCTATCCCTCAAAAAGTCGGCAATCCACGTACACAAGGAAACGGGAAGTCCGTAAGAAGGCAGTTTGTTGACAAGTCCTCGGTGCCAGACCCGGTCAAAGGCCTTAGAAATGTCCAGTGAGACCGTTTGAGTCTCACCATAACATCCCAGGCACCGCCCCCCAAACATGCGTCACATACGCGAGAAGATCACCGCATGAGCGGTTCCGCCGGAATCCGTACTGGCCGTGGTTAATGATTTTGTTCTTCTCGAGGTATGTGAGCAGTTTATCGTTGATCACACGTTCCATCACCTTGGACAGAACTGATGTGATCGCTATGGGGCGGTAGTTGGCCGGGTTGGAGCGGTCACCTTTCTTAGGTATAGGATGAATGACCGCTTTTTTCCAACCAGAGGGCACAGAGCCACATTTCAGGGACATTTTAAAGAGCAACATGACCTAAATATATTTTTTGCTCGAACCAGCTGTTATGTTATAACTATTTTATATATCTACTTATAACTTAAAAAAAACGTTTATGCTTCTAATTACCGGTATCTTATATAATTATGTCAACAATGTATTTCTGTGATTTTTATCGCTTTTGCTACGTATTGGTGTATAAAAAAATAACTTTAATAAATGAATTAAAAATTACTTTACATTCACCACTTTATTGACATAAGGAATATATAGAATACAAAAAAATAATAATATCAAGTATAGACAAATGATGTTATTATTACGATATTATTGTTTTATTGGTATTCTATATATTCCTGATGAAGAAAGCATCGCATTTATTAATAATGACGCCACAAAGTGAATACCAAACATTGGAAGAAATTATAAATAACATTAAATAAAAAATATAAAAAAAACAATAATATTATAATTTATAAAATAAAACAATATCTTCATATGAAAATATAATAATATTATAGTTTATGATAACCTTAAGGGTAGTTACGTTAGGTAAGGAGTAGTAGCTTGCCACACCAAACTACACATTGCAAGATGGGTTAAATTCTAGCACCGGAAGGAATGGGAGGGGACACCCGGAATGAGACAATCTAAAGTATTCATAAACAGACATAATCCCAGATGAACCGGGCAACTACTCAATATGATCAGAAACTCACTGAGGGAACTGGTAGGCATACTAACGGGACATTGCCATCTCAGCAGACACACGCAGCTGTTAAGAGTGGAAAACACCAATAGATGCAGGAAATGTGAAGAGGGAGATGAGACTCAAATTCACTTATGTCCCGCATTGATGGGAAGAAGACTCAGCTACCTGGGAAGACATATTATGAAATATGGAGATATAGACGAATGTAGAATGACAACCCTGGTGAACTGTAAAGTGGGAGATAGCACAATGGACCTATGGCCGGAGTGCTCACAGGAGTTATGCAAACCGTATTCGTATCAATAAGTAATAAATACTAATAAAAATGTATATCAATCATTAGGTATCATGATTTTATTTAACCATATATTATGATTAAATAATTAGGAATAAAAAAGAAGAAAAATTACAAGTGAAATCATAGGTACCTAACATGATTTAAAAAATGGGAAAGAAAAAGGTAAAATATATGCATATTCAAGTATCGATTTGCCAGCATAAAGTTATGAATTAATATTTGTGAATTATCATAAAATCACCTACGTTAGGCGCAACGGGCAAATTGCTACTCATAATTAAATCAATAAGTATATCGCTATCAATACAATAACGCAGTACAATGTATATTCCACATTTTATTTTGATCACGAGTATTTTCTTTATCGAAAATGATAATTTCTTAACGTTTTGGGATAATTATTCGATTATAAATCATTCAGTTAAGAAGTGGCGATTTGTGAACAATTAGATAAAACACGAGTAAAATCTGTAAATATACGTTACTAAAAGATACATCAATTAACCTTAAGTGTAAACAACGGAAAACTGAAGAAAGACGTGCATAAATTCCATATATTTCGTTAGTCAAGTTTAACGTCTCAAATCAGTGTTCAGGGTAGGTGGGTATACAATGTATTATGTACTAGTATTATATGATAGTGAAAACGACTGGTCAAGGTGCAAATATTTTAGTTTCATTCATTTTTATCATTTGAGAGCGGTCATCTTTACTTATTGATTGCTCATATTTGCATTTCGTATCGAAGATATAGGACTGCAAATTTCTGTTAAATCTTTTTTAAGAAGTTTGTTATTTTTGGTTATTTACTAATTTAGTTTTCTGGCAGTTTTGATGTCAAACCATGCACCACGTTATTTAAATTTTGTATTTATTCCGATGCGAATGAAACAACATTTTCCCGGGAAAATGCGCATGCAGAAATGCACGTTATGGTTGAACCTGGAGTATCTATTTTTATCTTCCAGTGTTGATCCGACACGTCAACATTATAATCATTCCACCACTTGCGAATTGCAATTTCCGAGCTTTCAGTCTTCTTTGTTATTATTGGAGAGCGCAAGTGTGCTTATAAAAGCATCAACCATTTTGTTATAAGGTGCGCATCAGTGTGGTAATTCAGTCTTCTCATTAGACTTATCTTGCCTTCATTTTCTAAAGGTGCGTTGGCGTCTTAACCGGTCTAAAGGAGCATTAAAGGGTCACTTGCTGTGTAACTAAAGTAGTAGAGGAAGTTTTGTCACTGTATAAGGTCATCAGTTATCATAACCTAGTTGTGCTTTATTTGTGTCGCAGTGAGACCTATTCTGGATCGAAACAAGATGTCCAACGATGATCGTCGTCCGGTTATCGGGATTCTGTGTCAAGAAGTTGCCTATACACTAGAATGCATCTATGGAAAAGGAAAATACCACAGTTATATCGCCGCTTCATACGTTAAATTCTTGGAAAGTTCTGGAGCCAGGGTGGTGCCGATAAGGTTACGATGAAATTTTTTTTGCCATGACTATATGTATGTAATTGTATAATAACACATTGAATGCATTTCATAAAATTATGAGGTTGGTTGAAAAGAGTTTGGTGGACAACCGCATGTTTAATAAAACACATCGTAAAATTACCTACTAATTGATTTTTACTTTTGGTTTCAGTATTGGGAAAGATAGAAAGTATTACGAGGCACTGATGAAAAAAATCAATGGGTAAGAAAAAATATTTGTATTGCTAGACTTCTTTTACATTATGTCGAAATACTTTTTGATGTTCATTTTAGAGCTACGAAAAAGAGTACATATTTTATAAATATTATGTCGTTATATTTTTTGGTGTTCATATTAGTTAGTGTATACTTTACAATAGAGTACTTTTATTTTCTGCAGAAGCTTTTTTGTTGTTCATTCAAGTATTTACTCTAAATATACAATGGTTAGTATTTTAATATTCTCCTAATGGTACCTACTTATTCATTTTAGTATCTAAGCGTGTAGGTATTCCACAATACATAAAAGTACATTCATATTTTATAGAAGCTATTTTACGTGTGAAATTGAGTAAACGTAAGATCACTTCTTCAATTATGGTATCATTTATGGCATCATTTAAAATTAAATGATTAAAAGCCGTTTTGCATAAACGACTATTTAATAAATAAATATTATATTGATGTCCCTGAAGCCATCATGTAGATAGGCTTGGCCATCCTATTGTCCATTGGTCGATCCCTTTCCACACGTTTTCTTTAAATCTTTGAGCAAGTCGGATATGAGTGGAGGCCCTATAACTATACGCAATAATTGTGATGGGCTTTAATTTTGATTGCAGAGTATTATTTCCCGGAGGTCCTACATACTTCGCCCAGCCGGATGGGTACGCAGATGCCGGAGAACACATTTTCAGAATCGCCCGTGAACTAAACGACGGGGGGGATTATTTCCCACTGTGGGGTACCTGCCTGGGATTCGAGCTCATGCCCTACCTGTGGCTGGACAGGCCGCAAGAAGAAATCCGTGACAATTGCGTATCTCGCAATCATGCGTCGAATCTTCATTTTGTTAATGGTGAGTTGCAAGGATTTATTTTTTAATTATTGTTTTCAAGTTTTTTTTTTAAACTGCATTTTCAATAAAAGTTATTTTTTTTTAATAATGACTACTAATATTTACCGTTTTTTAAATTTAATTAATAATAGTTATAAAAAACTTTAAAGAAAGACAAACGTAGCCGGGTTGCAGATTATCTGCATATATTTGAAAACCATCACAGTAATCGGAAAATGTTGCTTGTGTCGTGATGGGGGACTTGGCAAGCCGAGGAATTGAACTTACGATGATGTCTTGGTGGGACTTAGGCGCGATGCCAACTCAGCCACTGACCGGTTATTTGAAAAATTGGCAAGAGTACCTACTGGACCAATCAATCCCCTTATATTTTCAAAATGGTGCATTAATATTAGTTGGTGATATTCGGTGTTATGTTTGGTATGGGAAAATATTATCGCTGAATTGCGGGATTGGCTGCAGGGGGATGTTTCTACTAAAGGGAGGGAGGTAGGCTTTATTTTGCAGATGGGAGGCTCCCATCTAGAGTAATTAAAGTGGAGTTTCTAAACTTATTTGGCGTCCCCTCTCCAAATGTATTTTTCTTTACTTTCCTCTCCAGGAAAATATTAAGGATAACTTTGACATTTTTTATAAAAGAAATTGAAATTGTAAAGCCATCGACTAAAATAAATAAAAGATAAATATTATTCTGACGATAATTTGTTGAGACCTGCCGTCTTGAAAATTAATCGATTCTAAATAATAATGTTAATCCACTCTTTTAATTTTTAATTGAAATCTGAATCCGGACAGCATACCTTTAGAAAATAAGTTATTTGGGTAATTTATTTGTCATTGAGAATGGGTCTATATTATATTATCATTATATGCTTTGTTTATCGTGATATCACAAGTGATCTTTTGATAATTAAATGCTATTTTTTATCAAATTCCCAAGATAATATATCGCATGACTTTTCCTTTTTATTATTGCTTGACGCATTAATTGTTATGCATGTTTTAAATATAAATAGTGTTGTTATTTTGCTGTCGATTAATCTGCAAGTGCGTGCGACATTCTAATATCTTTATTTTGATTGTGGGAATTCTGGGAAGATAAGACAATGATATTGTGTACATTTGTTTGTACTGAAGTGCAAGTGTCACGAATTGGTTGAAATTTTGTATTTCTGATTCTTAGTTAAATAGTTAATTCATTCGTTGAGACAAGTTTTTGATAGAAATAAGATATATACGACTCCCGACACTCACAGAGTAATGCAATTGTACCACCCACAAACAAAAAATCCTTAGCTCCAAGGAACATTTTTCAAAAACGAAAACTAAAACGACTTGGACAACGAAAACGAGAAAAAAATGACAGTTCTAAAAGGGGAAATTCCCAGTTAGACAGTCAAAGCAATTTAAAGTATTATTGTTATGTTGTATGCAGGAGATTTGATAATTTTCGAAATAATTTCTCAAAAAATTATTGTAAGGATCTCGGGGTATATCAAGACAGTATATTTTAAATATACCGTTTTAAATTTAAATTTAAAATGCACATTAAATCAATCACTGATACCACGATTGTACTACGATTTAAGCAAATAATTAAAAACCCGAGTACGCTAATAATGCTTTATTTGTCATTAGTCAGAAGTATACGGAAATATGCATCGCCTGTCTGGAATTCCAAATACATGCCATATGTCAACAGTATAGAACGAATACAAAATAAATTCACTAAATTTCTCCCCTTTAAATACAAAAATAATTATCACTGTGCACTCTAATCTCTGAAACTACGGCTAACGGTAGCCGACACTATATTCCTGTATAGAATCTTAAATAATGAAATAGACTGCCCTGAACTCCCGTCTTAAATTAACCTTAACATACCATCGAAACGTACCTGCCACATCAAACTATTTTAAATATTAAACAATAAAACAAATGCTGTAGCAAATTCACCAATTTCCCGTGTTCTCTAAACATTTAATAATCTTGTCTCAACATCAATCTCGACATATTTTTGGACTCCCTACCGAGAAATAACCAAAACCATAAGAAAATATGACTCGTAACATCAATGCGCAATCACAACTCTACAGTACATAGCACTATTCAGACACACAGGTACAAATACACGCTCTCTCTCTCTCTCTCTCTCTCTCTATCTCTCACACACACATGCATACTCAGACACTTATACACTATACACATTCTTCACATACCTTTTTATCTTTACCATGTATAATTCCCTAGCATTGTACTAACCCCTCCCGGAAAAATGTATATAACCACTAGCGGTGGGCGAAGCGGCTCGGATTAGTGAGCCGGATCACTAAATCAGCTCTTTGTAGTGTACCGGTTCGGTGATCCGGCTCGTTCGAACGACGGTTCGCGTCCCCCTTCACCATGCCCTCTCCCTCGCTCCCTTGGCCCTCCTAAAGACGTCCTTAAGACGCTCTTACACGATACTTTTTCGTCCAGTTTTCATGTGGATTGTCTTTACAGAGAGCTGATTTAGTGATCCGGCTCACTAAACCGAGCCGCTTCGCCCACCACTAATAACCACTTACTAGATATAAGATAGAGACATGTCATTAGTACCCATCCTTGTAATAATTTTCTGTAACCTTGTAATTAGTACACCACTTATTTTATACTGTTTGATTCTAAAATAAATAGAAAGAAAAAAAACATATGTACACAAATGAATAATATTTATATCATGAACAAAATCAAATAAATAAATGTATATTATCATGTTATAGATTTTAAACAGAGTGCAATGTTCGGTTCTGCTCCAGATGACATAATTTTCAGCCTATCAGAAAGCAAAGTCACCCACAATTTCCACAGGTTTTGCTACACTCAAGAGGTAAGTACATACTCGTACATATGTACTATGTTTTCTCAACTGTTTTATTATACATATACTCCTACTAGAATAATAATAAAATAATATATTACAGTAAAATGATCTCCTTACTGACAAGATTTACTAAAGCTTAAAGGTTCGAGATGACGTTAAAATAATAGGAATTTATGATTTAAAAGTTTTATAACTTAGTACAACTTATTTATCTTAGACCTTTTAGCTATTAATGAGCTTCTTCAGTAGTGGTGGGCGAAGTGGCTCGGTTTAGTGAGCCGGATCACTAAATCAGCTCTCTGTAAAGACGATCCACATGAAAACTGGACGAAAAAAGTATCGTGTAAGAGCGTCTTAAGGACGTCTTTAGGAGTGCCAAGGGAGCGAGGGAGAGGGCATGGTGCGGGGGGACGCGAACCGTCATTCAATCGAGCCGGATCACCGAACCGGCACACTACAAAGAGCTGATTTAGTGATCCGGCTCACTAAACCGACCCGCTTCGCCCACCACTATTCTTCAGGTTGGTACAATTTTAAGTTATTCCAGTGTGGCGATTGTAAATCTGGAGCCATTTTTGGAAAATCCGGATATTCGGATTTCGTGAATTTGAAAAAAGTATAATTTTGATGACAAAATAATAAAATATGAAAAAAAAACAAAAAAAACTTTTTCACATATTCGAACATGTTAAGAGTGTATCGCACTGAAATAAAAATGGTTCACTCTAATTTTCTATAATTTATTTTAATTTTAATTATTTATTGGGTTAGTTCATATTTCACTTTATGTACATAAACTAATACGTACGTGGTTACCTTTCATTGATTGTATAATTACAATTTTACGGTAAGCATAACAATTATCATGCTTCAGACTTTCAGGCACTTTCAGTCCTCTATACATTAACCCTTACCACTCCATTATTTTTTAATATTTGTTGTCAGCCAACTCTAATTTAAATAATGTCAAAATATTAATTTATTGATAGGCAGTTACAAAAAGGTTATTATATAGTAAAACAAAAACGGAAAACAGTAAAAATCTTATTAAAACGTGAATTTAAATGTTTTTTTATCGAATAATTACAAGAAACAACGTCACGTGTCAAGTTTTGCGCGCGAAAATACACTGCGCGGGCACGCCTTATCATGCCAGCCGACAACTGAGTTGTAGAGTACAAATAGTGATGTCGGCTGGCACCCGACAAATGAGTGGTAAGGGTTAAGCAGTTCGGTGATTCTGTTTTCCTCATATGCAGTAATCTAATACTATTTACATTCCTGGTTTCATAATTATGAACATTTTATTAAAAACTATTTCATCCATAAAATATTTTGGCATTTAGTTATTCAGAATTTAGTATATAAAAATCAACACATTGTAGTATGGCAGTCTCTTTTTTATTGGAATCCAATTAAGCTCTTCTCTCATTGAATTAATTCTTGTATATTTGTCTTTCCTTAGTATAACATCTCATAGGTCTGTTTCGAATACTTTCTAGCTTGTTTAGATTTACTTAATTAGCCAAATATAATATCGTAGAGCAATAGTCCAATTATGGAGTAACTGTACTTTTATAAATAAACTCTTCAGTGTTTCTATTTAGTTTATTTCTTAGTTTTCCTATAAAATTTACCCTTTTTGATACCTTTTTTAAAACATATCCTATTATATTATCATTATATAAGTTTTCCTATTAGTATACATGATCTTTGGTCTAATTTAAATTCAGAATATCATTATTATAAAAATAATATTGTTCTAATGTGTTTAAAGAATTTCATTCGTACATATAGATGCCAACTCCACCACTGACCGTTCAGCGGCGAAGTTGGCATCGCGTCTGGTCGTCGTGAGTTCAATTCTTCGGCTGGTTAAGTCCTCAATCACGACACAAGCAACATCTTCCGCTTACTATGATGGTAGTAGGAGATTTTAAAATATTGTCAGGTTATTCGTAAAACGGGAATATTTGTCTATCTTAAAAAAAAAAATGTATTTGTCTATTCCTCATTCACTTTCTTTCTCTTTCTGAAATCCAGTACTATTTTTTCTTTCAAATCTTATTTATATTTTTCTGGCTAAATAATGAGCGCACTTCTTTTTACTAAATCTCGTATAATTGTATAATGTTAACATTTGTTTTTTGGGTCGACAACCTTATTATTATAAATTCACTTATTGACACCTTAGAAATGTTTACACATTTTAAAGTATCGCGTGCCTATTCGCCTTTCGAACGCGTTCTTTTAATTTAACATTGCGTCAAGAAATAGCTTATGCAAAAATTTCAAATCTGAGGAATTCGGATTTCAGGTTAAAAACCTGGATTTTTTTCCCTTGGCTTATAATCAGTGAAAAATCCGAAAATTCATATTTTTCGCAATCTGGATAATCCGGCTTGCAATCTCTATTCCAGCACATCTTAACATCTGGTTCAGTGGTTAAAAGTATTTTTTTGTTTGTTTTATTACATATTTGTAAAATACGATTTTAATATTATTGATTAAACGGTTAACCTTTTTTTTTATTGATTATTGCCCTTTGCGAGTGTTTTGTTAAATTTAATAATTCTCCATAAAATCGTAATTTCCTAAATATCCCACGTATATATAAAAAATAAAGTTTTACCTAATTGTAACGATTTATCATAAAATTAATAATAATAATAATGATGTTTTATTATCTTCTTTTTTATAATTAAATAAAAAATAATGATATCCTCACTGGGATTTCCCGTGCTGAGGATTTCATTTACAAAATATTAGGTTATATTATATTAAATTGATGTGCTTGATGAAAAAAATTAAAACAATTATTAGGTGAGGTGTTTGAAGTGCAGTTGAGTTGTTTCGGTATTAGTCTGTATTTGGTGTTAATATATTTTCTATTCAGATCTCCCTATGTAACGTATCGAGAGTTTTAATTGATTTTTAAATTTATTATGATTGTTGTGATTTTGTTGTAGAGTTTAGTACCATAGTAAAAAAAGTTTTTTTGTCCAGATATTGTGTTTGTGTTTCCTTGTTGTATGTGTCTTTGACTCTGAGATCTAGGATTTAATATGTGTGATTGTTGTTATCCCTTGTTTTTTTTATTTTTTTTTATTTTTATTTTTTTATATATTTTTTAAATTTTTTATTTTTTTATTTTTTATTTTTTATTTTTTATTTATTTATTTATTTTTATTTTTTTATGAATGTAAAGCAGTATTGTTTTAGAGTATAATTGTTTTATTGACATAATGTTAAGTCTATTGAAGATTTCGTCAGTGCTCTAGTACTTACACGGACTTTAAGATATTTATATATATATATATATGTACATACTTTCAGATATTTGACAAACACGACATGGGTAAGGAATGGAGAATCTTATCTACAAGTCATGCCGTTGATACCCATGGTACCCCCTACATATCCGCAATTGAATCAACCAAGTAATGATCTGATAAATATTTATATATATATATTTTTTTTAATTACAGGAGGCCACACTAGTGTTAAATATATAATAAATTATTTAAAACCGGTGACGGTTTAACTTCCCACTGACTAAATAAAACCTAAACAATGATTGAGATGAATAGCTGCATCAATAGATACTCCCTTAATTTCAAAAAAAGAATACTATTTATAGCAGTTACAATCAATACCTACCTAAATATACTTAATGATATGTACCTAGAATCCAAAGTAGGTAATTCACATGCCGGTATTTTAAAATCAAATTAAACAAAAATAAAGTTAATCATCACACAAGACTTCTACTAGTTTTAACAAGATAGATGATAATTAGTAATATATTAATTTCTTAAAATTTTACAGTAAATTAAATTTAATAATGAAAGAATTAGACTTTTTTTATTATTGTGACATGTGTTTTGCCGTTTAAAGCGATTTTTTATGTCACAGTTTGAAAATGACTTGGAAATTATCATTTGTGACATAATAATTAGTATATTATGTCACAAATCAAATTTAAAAAATCCAGAAAATTTTAGAAAATTTCTGAAAATTTAACCTGCATCCATTTTGCGCAATGTTTAGTCCGCCGGCAGATAGGGGGCTATATCGGTGACACCCGTCAAACTTCCGAGGTCACGTGTCTCTAGACATTCTTTCTATAGCGCTGGGCACAAAGGCACTAGGTTATTTAATATCACGGTCAGGGGATTATGTCGTTTTGGTTTTTTTGTATGAAGTATTTGGTTGGGATCGTGATCCCATATGTGCTGAATCCATTCAGCTCAGCACCTATGGGAATATCGCGCTGATGTTCAACTGAATTATTCGGTCGCGCGCTGTTTATAATGCGATGAGTTACCGGGACCTAATTGAATTCCGTCGTTTTTACCAATCTCATACTTTCTCTGAGAATTATTAGTGTTATTTTGAATTATTTGCGCTGGCTATTTGGCTGAGTAATTTTTATTTTTATTTCCTTAGATATCCATTCTTCGGTGTTCAGTTTCACCCCGAGAAGCCGCTGTTCGAGGTATCAAAGGGCAGAAATGTCCCGCACTCCAGAGAGGCTGTGAATGCCAACAGGTATTTTGCGGACTTCTTCGTCGACAAGTGTCGGAGTAATAATCACCGGTATACCACTCAGGAAGAAGAGGATTCATCCATCATTTTCAAATACCCTGTTACCTACACCGCATTGGAAAAGAGCACATATGAGCAATGTTACCTTTTTGATCACGAAAAAACCAAAGAATAATTTTTTATTCACAATTGTGAGAAAATATGACTAATCTACTTTTAAGTATTTTGAGACTTGAAGATTAATTTTTATTTTTATCTTAGAGATGAGCAAGGAAGAGGAAGAATAAAATTAAAAATCAACTTTATGTTTAAAGAAATTTTACAAGTGAAAAAAACAAAATTTTATGACTTAAATACATTTTTCAAAAGATGTATAATCACTTTGTGGAGTCATATTTATTAAATTTATAACAATTACTTGGTTTAAAACCACTGTATTTAATATGTAAATATCTACATGTTTCAGAAGCAAAGCTCCCCTTATCAGGATAAACAATATCCAGATAAGGGAAGATTTGCTTCTGAAACATGGAGATATTTATATATTAAGTGCAGTGGTTGTAAACAAAGTATTTGTTATTAATTTAATAAAAACATTGTTATTTATCGACGTCTTTAAATGTATTAATTTCATCAAGAAAAGGCAATGCTACACGTTTCCAGTAGCAAGGACAGTGATAAATGGTAACTAATTTGGTAAGTTAATTTTAATTCATTCTCAAGTAAGTTGCAAGCAGTAAGTTACCGTTAAGTAGAAATTTAGTTGATTTTATTAGAATTTATTCAATTTTTTCGGTTAAGCAGCACCTCCAACTCCTGCGCGCGCATAATTGTAGTCTGATGGGGGCTATTGTCACGCTGTTCGGGGCACGCACACAATCAAGTTTCATTAAAAATACCAGAGTTTACTAAATCACTTACTTAATTGCACGTGTGAACGCACTTATCACCTTTCTCAGGTTAGTGATTTAGTTACCACTTATCACTGTCCTTGCTACTGGCTACGTGTAACCATGGAAAGAGGGAGCAAATATGCCAATTATTGCTATACTAACAAAAAGACTGAAATGAAAGAAAAATAATAAGTACCTATGCACATGGGTACATGCATATTAGGTTTGTACTTAAAATGAGTTCTTCCGTTATTATTATAGAAGGATAAACTTAGTATTGGTATTAACATTTAAATGTTAGACTGATAATAACAAATAATAAGCCGCCAAACGAAATTGGTGTAATTAAAAAAATGTCTTTGGTGCTGCATTAAAATAAAAAATAACTATTGAAATGTTCTAGTGAAACGCTGATGATATAGTTAAGCGAAATAATATTCCCAAAAAATATAATTATCTCTAGTGATCATAATTTATGCCAAGAAAATGTTTCGGCTGTCCCAAAGAGCGAAATCAATGATTTATTATCAATGATCAAAATTAAATTGATTAGGCTAAAATAATCAATTGAAATATATTTTTTTAATATTCGAATAAATATATTTCACTAAACTGATTTGTGTATCTCTTGAATTTACCCTTCGAAGTAAAATACAACGAAATGGTTGGTCTGGAACAATCGCATATAATATAATAGGTAACTAGAAATAAAACGACTTACGGCCGTTTTTCTCAACCCTACCGAGCAACTGTTGGGACGAAAATTTGCCTCAACACTGTTCAAATGCACAAATTCGCTCTTCCCAAAGAAATTCTCGATCGAATTTAGGAAATCGATTTTTTAGGATTAAGTTCCCCTCAGCAGAATAGTGGTTATAAAAAATAGGGTGAAAAAACGTCACTGAAATGTCAAATGTCATTATTAAAATAGTTTACGATCTATTTTACGCTATTCAAATATTGAAAGACAAAGATTTATTTCCGTTTTCGAATGTCAAAACATGTTTTTTGTATGTTTAAAATAAAACCGAAGAGAAGCCAACTTATTTTACTAAGTATAAGCTACGTTTTGTCTTGTTTTTTCACTCATCGAGAAACGTCAAATGTCAAATGTACGATACGAACAATGTGCTTCGCGGCATTATCAAAAGTCAAGCTAACACTTTATGCTCTATAATTGGAAACGAGAAAAAGAAAGCCTGGAGGCAAATGTTCTATGTCCAATAATATCAAAATCTCGATGACCAGTCCGCAGGCGGGTAACCCCATTTTATTCCCAAAGATAGTACGCATATACTATAAATACCTAATAGCTCTATGAACTATTACTACTATAGCCATCTGTGCTAAAATGACTGAACTATCGTACAGTTTTTGGAACCCATTGAATTTTACCAAAGGAGTATAACGGCCGTTGTTCCCAACTTTTCGAATGATCAACCTGAATCACCATGTGCTTTGTTCAGTATTCGCTCTGTTTGCCTGTTTCTAACCATTTTTTCATAAATTGTCTATGGTGGTGCCCGCCCACTGTAAAATAGTGCCCGCCCACTTTCATACACGATAAAATGGTAGCCGCCCACTTTTAAGACAATAAAGTGACATCAAAGTAAAAACTTTCAATGTGAAATTAACATTAACATAGATGAGTTAATATTGTATTTATTATGAAAACGTATCATATGTTTTAAAAATTAATACATAAACCAACATTTATATTTCTCAAAGGTGTGCGTTAAAAATCTGTTGAAAACAAGCTGCCAGCTTGACTTTTGATAATGCCGCAAAGCATATTGCTTAATAGTGGTGACGATGGCAGGGTTGTCAATTAGGTGGTTAATGATTCTATGTAATATAACTAGGTCTGAAATAATTATCTTGTCAGACAGCGTAATCAGATGCAATCGATTCCTCAAACTTAGTTAATGTTTTCAATTGGAATTTTGAGCTTAAAATTTACATACCTAAGAAATTTGTGCTGAACCAATTCTACGTTGTTAGTACTTTATATAAAGGAGATCAAATAGGTGAATTATATCCCAATGATTAATTTTAAGAATAGAAAAACTGGTCCAGGCATAGTTTAACTAAATAAATGGCTTTGTATTTTTCCGCGACTGTGATTCCTATTGTAATGAGAGCCATTAGGGATGCGATTAGCATGTGGCACATGCCTCCGCAGTCCAGGGGTCGCTACCCTCTCAGTCATTAGGGGCGATGACTCATGAAGGAACCCACGACTCAGTCGTTAGGTAAACGGAGCGGTCACGGAACCAGTCTCGATTCATTCTGGAAAATTTCCTAATTTAAAAATAATGCGAGGCATGGAAAAGTTACACTTCAGTCACAATTCTACTTATTCTACCGGACGGCGGACTTGCATACTTAATTAGTTAATTGCTTCCATGTTTACGTTGCAAAACTCATCAAATACAAAAAAATAAAAATAATAATGAAAATGTTAATAAATCACCAATTTTTTTATGAAAACTCTATCGGATTTTAATCCATAATGTTATCAATGTTGATTGCCTGTTGTGTTTGTTATTTTTGAAACATATTTTAGATACATAATTTTTTGTGCCGTATTTAGAGGACCAGATCTCAATAGGCAAGTACTCTCCAACCTTCCTCCCCTTCTTTCAGCCACACAACGTATTGGTAATGTCATGTCCGGGCAGTTGGGACACTAATGGTGTATTCTCATATTTAAAAAGAATTCTCTTTTGATATACCTTCCCAATCAATACTGAATTTGGGCGTCACCAAAATTTCATATTACAATTGCTCATATCTGATTAAACAATTACGGAAGATTTAGTTTATAACATATCTCGTTAGCATCAAGTACCATTCACCCAATATTAGATACATATATTATGCTGAGTGGAAGATACTTTCAGTATCGCCCTGGTGAAAGACCACCATTCAGAATTGAAACGTTGCTTGAAATAGCTTTTAGCCGTGTTTGGTGACCAGATCTGAATAGCCAGGTATTTCCCCACCTTCCTCTTCCCCTTTCCCTTCTCCTTCCCCTCCCCAATACCTTCAGCCTCACAACATTCCCCAATTGGGAATGCCATAGTCTCACTGGCTCCAGACGGTTGGGACTCTTGTGCGGTATTCATATAAAAAAAATGCAGTAACATTTAATTAACGAGTTTCTATTACCTACACTAATTTTAATAGCCAACATAGCCATTGAACTGATAAGTTAACCAAATTAGAAATTCTTCGTCGAACGACCAAGAATAATAAAATTGTGAAATTGTGCTAGCTTAAATAGAAGAAAACTCCAATAAATTGGTCATAATATGACGAATGACAATATAGGAAATGGTTCTTCATCCAGTTACTTTTGAACCGGTTCTTCATCCAGTTACTTTTGGAACCGGTTCTTCATCCAGTTACTTTTGAACCGGTTCTTCATCCAGTTACTTTTGGAACCGGTTCTTCATCCAGTTTCTTTTGGAACCGGTTCTTCATCCAGTTACTTTTGGAACCGGTTCCTCAAAAATAATATCGATGGTTCCAGTGACGGCAAAGAAGCCGGCATAATGGTTTTCTCCTGATCTACGTGACTGGTACGAGTGCAATTCCAGTTGCAGAGTTGTTCTTAGCTACAGCCTTCAGTGTGGAAATTGTTATGATGATAGTTAACAAAGGGCACTAGAAGAGGAATCTTAGTACTTTACGCCAGTCACTGCCATAAGTCATTCAGGCTTGAGAGTGGGTCGGTGGTTTGGAGCCCACATCAGGTGAAGTATTCCCTCATGTTGGAGAGAGTTCAGAAGAAATTTTTAAGATTTCTTTATTTGAGGGAATATGGCTACTACCCGTGGCTCTATCCTACCGACTTTCTCCTAGGTATGCTCGGAATGAACCATCTGCGGGTCAGAAGGGATGTACACATTGTAACACATTTCTTCAGACTGATTCGCGGATGGTTCGAAAATTCGGCTGTCATGGAGAACATTCATTTCTATGTTCCCGATGGTTATCTCCGTCACCGACATCATAGACTGTTTTATCTCCCGGCCTGCAGGACCAACTTGCCAATGGTCATGCCGGTGGGGAGGGCAATCTTACTGTTAAATAGAATCACTTCGGATATCGACATATTTAGCATCAATGAAGCTGCATTTAAACGTAAAGCTTTGTTGCTACTTGTATAATGCCAGTATGCCTTGTATACAATTTACTGAGATTATGCATGTCTAACTTATTTTTTGTTTTAATTTTTATTATTTTTTATAAGTAATTATTTTGGATGTTGTACATCCTGTATCATCTTTAAAAATGCCTTAAAATGTAAATTTTGTAAAATTTTTAAAAAGAATAAACAGTTGAATTGAATTATCTTTGTGTGCTTAAAACATTTATTAAAAATGTTCTATAAAGAAAATCGGGAGAGAATCAATTATTCGGAGCCAGTGGAACTATATCATTCCTAATTTTATCACCCCTTTTTGCATTCCTAATAGTGATGTCCTGCAAATCCAATACCTTTAATTTTATATCTTTGGCTTTTTCAATTTGTTTTAAATAATACAAAAGTTTTATTGTTTTATTTATCTGATGTAACACCATAGAAAATACTTTTTTTAAAAGAGTGATTTGTTATTTTAAAAGCGCACATGCCAAAACTTATACATTTATAGCTTACAGTTGATCTATCATCATTTTAACTAAAGGTCTAAATTTTTTTCTTTATTTTGTACAATTATTAATTATGTCCCCTCTTTTACAATAATGCATTCGAAATTATTCTTTGAATATTCTAGCATTACTGTTTTAATATAATACGTTACAAATATTTTAATTTAACATTGTCAATGTAAATCCTGTCACCTACCATAGAACAATACATTATGTATTTAGAATATTGTACTTATATTTTAACACGTATTTTATAAAACTGTATTAATATATTTCAATAAACGTCGGAAATAGCAAAGAAACAAAACAGCAAATATCTGGTTACTAAACATGACTTAAACCATTTCAAGCAACGTTCTGATTCTGATTCGTGGTATTTTACAATATCGGGATTTGAACCAGCGATCTCTGCGTCCGGTTTCAAGAAGCCAAGTCGTCAAAATGACTGTATTTTTGAACGCTTACATTCAATCCTCGCTGAGTAGGCACTCTCGGTATTATCCACCTGTGTACGCGGTACACCGGCAGCTTTCCCGGAAAGAGGGACCGTGGGCGTTCTCGTGTCGGACCACATGAATATCCGTAGGCTGGAGGGATGCACATACCTTCCCCTCCATCTCTCACCCCCCCGCATCGCATAACCATCTGCACGGATCACGTGGCCCGATAAGATGTCTCTCTAAAGATAATCGTATTATTATCTCGGTATAGATCGACGGAACCTAATTACCGCTCCAAATTTAAATACACAAATTACCTAAGACTGCTTACCTAAGGTGTTGCATTCGAGCACACGTGTGTATATAAAAAAATGTACAGGTAAATAAAAAATAAAAAAAATTGTTACTAAAATAAATAAAATTTTCCAATTCACTTTCATTGCTGGCCCAGTACCTAAATTATTAAATGACCAAAGTCCATTTTGACAATTTTGTGAGAAAAAAAAATCTATTTATTTTAGAAACTAGTTTTAAGAATTCAAAGATTCAATCGACGATCTAGGTTATGATTTGTAAATAAATCAGTATTTACACTTTATTCATATTTTTTGGTTCGCTTTTGGTGTTAAGTTTTTTGGAATAAAATTATATTGTTTCATTTAACCTCATTGTTTTTACAAATCACTAATATGCGCAGCTTTGTCAAAACTTTTGGAAACATGCTACACTATCGCCTCTAGCGTCCCGCATTGTTGCATCGCCGTAATATAGTTAGTTTCCGTACTATATACGGGGCAAATAAATGAATTAATGTTTTAGTAATTCAGAAAAGTTAAAAATATTGAAGATTATATTAGAATTTCTGTAAATTATGTTGAGACAAGATTTATGTTAGATTTTAATGATAAAGAAAATTTACCCAAAGTGGTAGTAATTATTTTTTAATAAATATTTGTTTGTCCCTATTAAAGTAAATACAAATAATTAAAAATATAGTAAGAATTAAAAAAAAGAATTAAAAAAATATAGTAATGAAATTAAATAAATAGTAAGAATGTGAAGCAAAAAAGGGGGGTCTAAAAATAATAAATTAAAGAAAATAATCTCACATTTTATTATATAAGTATTTTATTCCCTTTCTAAACCGCAATTGATAGAGCGCGACCGGCGACCGGCGTGGCTTATTAATGTTAATACTAACCAAACAGTTTCTTAAAAAAAAAATCTATCAGAAAAAAAGCAGTAAAGTCATATGAAGGCTATCTAATGTTTTTTTGATGAATTTTATATTTCTATAAATTATTTACGACAATTAAATAATATGTTTCACACAATATCCATTAAAATATATGAAAAAAATCAACTCGTACAACCCCACCGCTAGTTGGTAATGTATCGTATTTTACCATGTACAATGTACGGAAAATTTCGGAAACTGGACGTATTATCTATATTCTACAGTATTTGGTTTTACCTATATTTGAAGCTCGTTTCAAAGTGAATACTTACAATTTCTTGACTATCGTTTAGTTGACAGACCCCAATTCAGAATCGGAGTGGGACTAATATTCCTCTTTTCCATTTTCTCCTCTTACATTCTTCTCCATTCGATATCAAAACATTACACAATTTGGGGTTACCGTTTTCCAAAAGCTCCAGGTATTTGGAAAATTTGTAAAATTGATTGATTGTAAAAACGTTTCGTCCTCATGTTGCGACATTTTCCCAGATAAGATGATGAGTAGTATTCGAGAGTGAATGAGGTGAATGGAAGTCAAAAAAAAATATATCTTAAGTATATATCAATGAATTGTTAATTGAGTATTCATTAATAAAGCAGTATCAACTGTATGGCTGGATCGAATATAAAATCAGAATGAAAGGTTTTGCTAGAATCTTTTTTCTATATTTGAATTATTTTCTGTTGTTTCTGTTGCCACTACAATTTGATGGCTGACTTTGCAAATACGGGTATTCCGTCTGATTCCTCTATGACTATGTTATGGACATATCGCAATATTTATATTCAACACATAATATAGGGAGTGAAATATGTGTATTTTTATTGATAGTTTAATGGACCTATCCATAGGTAGAACTATTGATAATGAATTGAAGTTGGAGGAAATTTCTACCTGCCAATAAACTCGACTTTATAATACGCAATTAAGTTGTATTATGTAAATTTATATGAAGTGTTAATAACAAAAAATTGTAGATACACTGAAAGAATAGCATCAATAATCCCTTCGGCACCGGTGTACACCTGGAGATACAATGCCAAACAAGTGCAGAACGCTTATTCACGAAGTACTGATCGTTTTATGACGTTCTTGTGTTGAAACGTTCAGCTGTAGGATAACCTACGGGATTCTGTGTTTCTTACCTCGCACAACGTTCCTCTTTAATACCCAGTTTCTACTCGAAGAGACCCCACACAGCATCCTCAAACTATAGATTCTCTTAAGTGGAGTTCATTGTTTAAAAAAAATCAAAAGACAGTTGTAGTGTCGTCAGCAATCAAAACATTTAAAACTACGAGTATGTGCTTAAGTTCCGTCGGCACCTCTATTTAAAAACCATTATTTCTGTTTCTTTATAAAATAAAAACAATTTGAGGCCAAACATTTAGCAGAGTTACATTTGTGGGATTATAGTTGTTTTTGATAAGTTTACACGGTTCGCGTTAATTTTAAATCATTACAGAATTTTGTTTATAATCTCCCCTTTCAATGTGACAAAAACAGGAAATCCAAATGATTGGACAATGCAGTTAAAATCGTTTGAGCACAATATGTAATTATTATGAATAGTAAAATATCTCCCATTCTCAATCATTTTCACTCGTCAATAAACGCACTGGCAATCTTTAGTACTCTCAAAATCGTTAACAAAGCAAAACTATAATATCGTCTACTACTACAGGGTGGCGCAAAACTACCGTCATGGTCGGAATGAAATGGCATAATCAAGCCGTTGTTGGTAGTCTATCGGCTTCAATTCTTGCACAAGCTGAACCTTATACGGGAACATGTGCAATGTGGCCAAAATCCTCTGAACGGACCTCCGCGATATCCCCAGTTGTGCCGAACGTCTTCTTGTTGATGTTTCTGGATTGTCCTGCACACTATCCACAACACGTTGGATATTTTCTTCCGTGTGGACCGTACGTGGTCTTCCGGTACATGGAAGGTGTCTTAATGTACCATGTTGTCGAAAATTTGCAACCTATGTTATAAGCATACTAAGTAAATTCACCAATATTATAAATTAACCCGTCCTTAGACCACATAATTTTCTACTGAGGTAGTTTACGATATTACTGCTAATATTGTTTAGCATTACGTAAAAATATTTATTTTTTGTTTCTTTACATTGTATTTTTTTGGAACGTTAGAATTTTTAACCCCACTAGGACAAGCTTGTGTTGAGGTTAATAATTTTACAAAAAAAAATAGCGCACAGATTATATTGCAAGAACAATATTGTTACATTAACGTTTCTACGAATTGGGTACCAACATGGTAACTATTAATCTAATTCCAGGAAATTCACTAACGCCCAGTTTGCCGGCAAAGAAATTGATAAATCCACTTTTATTATAATTTATTTATTCATATACGTAATCATTTATTCAAGAAAAAAAATTGTATTAATTATAATTTCTTCAAATAATTGATAACTTTGTGGCATCATTATTAATTATATAATTGAAAATACAATTTTTATATACCACTTTACTTAAAATATATAAATATTTCTACATGTTTCGATAGCAATGCTATCATTTTCAGGAATAAATGAATACAATAATTTAATATAATTTCTTCAAATAATTGAAAACTTTGTGGCATCATTATTAATTATATAATTGAAAATACACTTTGTATATACCACTTTACTTAAAATATATAAATATTTCTACATGTTTCGATAGCAATGCTATCATCTTCAGGAATAAAGATTATTATTATTTATTATTATTTAATAATTTATTATTATTAAATAATAATAATAAATTCATCTTAATAATAAATAATAAATAATTTATTCCTGAAGATGATAGCATTGCTATCGAAACATGTAGAAATATTTATATATTTTAAGTAAAGTGGTATATACAAAGTGTATTTTCAAGTATATAATTGTATTAATTCATGGGTATTGTGTAAGAAAAAAAAATGGTTTATCTTTTCAGCATACTTTTTTAGTAGTATTTTAAATTAACAAATCTTATCTTTTCTGGTAATTTACAGAAGAATTTAATTCCTATGTATTTGTATTTTTCCTGCCCCAAAGTGTTTTTACACATTGGAATAGGTAACATGTATTTTAGCCTCAGATTTTTCGTGTGTTTTAAAGGGTATTTGGAAATCCTACAACGTTTGCAAAATAATAAAACATCATGATCGTAATTCTAGAGCTTTCCGCTAACTCATAAATCTCCAAAAATAACGAGAAAGCTCGATACAACCCGGTAGGCGCATCGTTTCCCAACGGCGGAATCTCAAATATCAACAAACAATATTTTTATCAAACCAGGTGGGCATCTAACAGATGTTTCTTGGGTTCGCTAATTATCTGCCTACTCAGACAGTATTTCAGATCCGAAGACGTCAAGACTATCACGTGACTAATTGTTACGATGGGTAGTTTATTTCCTAAATCCCTTCGAAGATAACAACCCAGCAATAAAATTAAGATATACCTCCGAAAAGCACGATAATTTCATGCATTGAATCTTGCGTTGTATTGATCGAGCTTGGACTTTTCTGTGTGAGGGTAACTTTAAGTAAGGTGTTTTGGAGAGTTTATAGACAGGCAATGTACGTAGGCAAATTGATTTTCTATGCAATCCACTGCATTTCTGTATTACACGCACGGGACGCGTGACACGAATATGCAGAGTCGCCGCAAGGTGTTTTCTGTGTATTACAACTCACGTGTGGAAATGTTGAAACGGTGGATATGACAGATCGTCGACAGGACCCATGAGATTATTACCGATGTAACATTTTCTGACCTAGTTACCGGTAACAGTGTGAACGTAATACCTATGCAAGTCAAGACATGATATCTTCTCCATATATAAAAATGAATTTTTGTCTCTCTGTCCTCGATTTTCTCGAAAATTACTCCACCGGTTTCGCTGAAAATAGCACAGTTTATTCTTATTAGTGCCGGGAAGGTTTAGATAGCAGTTTTAATGAAATCCAATATGTAAAACTGTTGCCATAACGTTTTAAAACTAGTATGAAAAACATTGAAACCGATATATCGTATTAAGGTTAGCCCATAGATATACTACTCTGGTTAGCCACAGGTTACGTATTCAAAAGAAGAAGGTTTGTTTGGGTAGAATATTTAAAAAATGGACAGCACGAGTAGGCACCTGCTTAATAACTTTATTATTTAGATATATTTTGAAAAGATAGATGTTTGGAATGATATAAAATTTTCAAATGAATGTTTCTTTATTTCATTATTAATAGCCGTCACAAGGCATTACTTTCGCTGTCAAATCAATTATGGCACCCAAACGACGAGCAAGAATTCACAACTTCATAATATAAAAAAATATAAAAAAAATCCCGAGCAAGGCCGGGTAAACATCAGCTAGTATCCAATAAATTATAATCTGATAAGAATGCGCAGTAAGTAATATTCCTCTGAATTATTAAAACATATTCAATTGAAATATGTAAAATATCAATAACAACGCAACAGGCTAGGAATATATACAGACATGATCAAAATGCAGGATAAAAAATGATGACGATGATAATGTGATCAACTTGAAGTGTTTGTGGCTTTATGGCTTTCAGATCATGTCACAAAATAAATGAAAAAATGATGAAATTTAAAAACTGTTTTTTAAACTTCTTAAAAACTACTAGCAGTGAAATTGCTACTTTAATCCAATATGTCGTGTCAGAATCCTTTCAAATTACCCCCCAAAGAAAGTATCAAATGAACACTGGTATTACTTGAATGACTAATATATTGTATTACCAGAACAAAAAGTTTTATGGGATTCCTAAGATCTACCAACCCATACTAATTGTTTTGATTAATACGAAAATTAGTAACCTTTAAAGATAGATCTGCTAGTAAATTCATTAAAAAAGTCAACGTGTTGGTGTTGGCTATTTATTTTTACATGTTACAGCTGCTTCACTTTCTGAAGACATTGTTAAATAATCCGTTTTGAAGGCGATGCAGCTGTTACTAAGAGAAACTTAATATAATAAATAACTTTTTTTTAATTAATTTTTAATTTAGTTTCAATACATTTTTCATTTCGTAAAAAAAATTACAAAGCTAATAAGAAAATTTGTAATATTCTTTTTAGTCACCCTCACTAGGGGTTCCTGTGCTGAGGTGAACTAGGTTTTATTAAAAAAAAAACTTATTCTTTATGCTCTTACGAAGTTCTTTTCAAGATTCTGAATAACTCCTCCTCTTTGTTTTCGTTGAGCCAGGTTTTAATTTGATTTTTGAAATCATTTGACTTTTCTACATTTTTAAATTTTTATTATTATTTTTTTATGTCCGATGGAAGGGAATTCAATCGCTTAGTGGAGATATTTGTAATTTCTTTTTCCAAAAGCAATTTAAAAATTAGGAATATTCATAATGTCATTCTGGTTCGCTTTGTGTGGTGAAAATTAACGAGTTTCTTTGGTTTTTTTTTTTTTAACTTTTGAAATGTTCGATTAAAACGTTCTTAGCATAGATGTACTGCAGAAGATTTGAAATGTTATTTTGTTGGTGTTCTTATGGGGGTTTTTACGATGGTCTTTACAATAAATACCCTTTGCCAACTTCGTTTTACATATTGGCAAAAAGCATTTACTTTATGGCTTGCCATAATTATGATATAAACGCATACATTTGTTTTGAACCACTTCAATTTTAATATATTATCGACCCTTTCCGAAAGTACCCTCCCTTCTTCAGGAACACATTAACGATTTTAACGAAAACTAAAAATTATTAGTTCCACAATCCTGTAATAAATTTTACCGCGCAGGAATAAAATATAAATCAGCCGAGCAAGGTTTTTGGCACAAACGAATAAATCAAAACCTAATTATATAACGAGGAATACCTAAACGTTTACATTTAAATCTAATTATTATCCACCTTTGTTTATACACGTTGATAGTTTGGTTATATTTGGGCTATCGTGGAACGCTGTCCCTAATGAATAAACTATTAAATTGCTTTGATATAAACACATTTCACTGGTCAACACACTAACTTTTTGGCGACTCAAAAGTTTGACTTTTGTATATTTAGGTTTCAAATGTGCCTAGGGCTTAGATGGATGGTGGAAAATGGAAAATCAAAATATCTCTATTTGTTACGGTTTTTGACGCACGGTTGGTATCAATTTTTGGGCGGTTTTTTGATTGTTTAGATGTAATAAAATATATTTATCACTTTTGAAAAAAAAGTGTCTTAAGCTTTCTTTGCTGGTGCTGTCAACCGAGTTGACATGCTTATTATTATTTGAATATCCCTGTAAACATATTGAACATAAAGTTCGTATTTTACATATATTTCGTCAAAAAACCTGAAAAAAAAGTCAAAATATTCGTATAACAGTGCGTTGCTAATTTGCAGAGGGGTGCGGTAGTTAGTGAGGGGTGTGGGGGTTTTGTTTGCCGTGGCACAATGCGCGGTCATCAGTAGAGCTGTAGTGGATGTATCATGCGTTTTATGAGTAGCCGATGGTTTTTCCTTTTACCAAATACGTATTTTTTAAAATTTCTTATATAAATTTGTTCTTCAATATTTTATAATATATGCATATATATTTTTAATAATATATTTTTATTAACGTTTTTGATTAATTACTGACCTACTTTAATAATTTTTTGTTTATTTTTATAATTTGATTCTTCTTACATTATTGTGTTCTAATTTTTAGCATTTGTCTATACTTGAAATTACTATTTTTAGTTTTCTATATCCTGATGAAGAAAGCATCGCTTTCGAAACATGTTGATATGTATATCATAATAAAGTGGTGATTGCAAAGTAATTTTTAATTCATTTATTGATTTATTTAGTATAATGAGTCTTGGCTATGCTGTATTGCTATGTTTTTTTATCAAATACAGGCTATACTTTTTGTCCAAGGTTCTCATCGAAATGTAGGTACGGGACAAGCAAAATCGCGTCTTAACACATTATTTGTCTTCTTTTGTTGAATTTTCACAATTTCTTCGAAATGATTAACTTCGTAATTTTTTTTTGATTACCATTTCTTGGGATAATCCATTTAGAGATAAGACTAAAAAGGCGCAGGTTTTTCAATGATACGAAAAACCACTCTGATGGAAAACGTTCTTAGAAAAGACCAGGCAAACACCGATTTATAGAGTTGATTAAATTTCCCTGAATTTATTCTGTTAGAGTGGCTAGAGGGGTATTATAGATCTGAATCACTTTATGTATCAAATTTGTCCCTGGAATTCGATACAAAACAAAAACGATCCCGAGGTCCACGTGTTACGATAATCAGCCTAAAAGCCTTATTCTTTTGTATTTTTTAACTTTTAATCTATGGCTTTAATATCATGATCAAAGTTTAACAAATCACAGTTATGTGATCAGTGGCGAGCATTTCTGTATGACCAACGGTAAGGTGCATATAGTTTTACAAGTTCATAAATGATTTTTTTTGTACTTTGAATATTTAAATCAATATAATATCATGTTCTCCATCGACATTTAATTTGCCCAACTTAAGAATTTCACGCATAAATCATCAAGTTTTCGTCAGATAAAAATTTAGATTTTGTAATAACTTATTGAAGCTTATAAACCTCACTGTAGTAATTCTTTAATCTTTGAAGATAATATTAACAACTCTCAAAATGAAACATGAAACCAACAAGACACATATAAGAAAAAGATATCCGGGACCTTGAGGTAACCGAGAGGTCCTGGGTTCGAGTCCCAGTTGCCATTGATATATTTTTCTTTTCTGCGTCTTTTCGGTTTCATGTTTCATTTTGAGAGTTGTTAATATTATCTTCAATGATTTGAAATGATTTTTCTTTACACAAAAATTATTTATAGATCTATTTTTTGTAATGGTTTTGTATATTCGTAAATACTAGTGATTTTGTTTGAAGTTCAATGTATTTTTCTTCTTCGAATATTCCGGAAAGGTGTATAAATAAAAAAACATTTTTTTTATAAATTAGTGGATTATTTTTATACTATTCATTTTCACGCTCATTTTAAAGACAGACACAAGTTTTCATTATTTATGGACTGCACGCCACTACTGTCGTAGTTCGCTTATGTTAAACACAATATTGTCCTGTCACTAAAGGCTACATTCTACAATGTAACCTCTCATTACATCTACGTCTTTTTTGTAGAGGGAGAGGTTACCACAGAGTAGAGCCACTGATAATATCTATATATGTATAAATCAATGTAAGTTTGTTTGTTTCTATGTTCTCGATGTTCCCAAAAATCACTGGACCGGTTTTGCTGAAAATGGCACAGTTTGTTCTTATTAGTTCCGGGAAGGTTTAGAAAGTATTTTGAATGAAATCCAATATGTAAAACTGTTGCTATAACGTTTTAAAATTAATATGAAAAACATTGAACCCGCCATATTTTACTTAGGTTAGTCCATAGATATAATACTCTGGTTAGCCACAGATTGCATATTCAAAAGAAGAAGGTTTTTTTGGGTAGAGTATTTTCAAAATGTAAAACACAAGTAGGTACCTACATAAGAACTCTATTATTTATATGTTTTGAAAAAAAATTTACGTTTGGAATGAAATAAAATTTTCAAATAGTTTCTTTGTTTAGAGATAGTTACTTTCTCTGTCAACTCAATTATGGCGCCCTAATGACAGGCAAGAATTCACAACATCATAACTTTATATAAACCCGAGCAAGGCTGGGTACACATCAGCTAGTGATTAAATAAAATATTAAAAACTATAAGGCAATATGTATCCAAGAGCAAAATTATTTTTGCCGATTTTTTATTGTAATTATGACAATCTGACCTGAATGACAATGACGGCCTCCTTGGTCGAGGAGTGAGGCTCGCGACTACGAATCCGCAGGTCGCGGGTTAAAATCCGGAATTCGTAAGTAATGTTGTTTCACAATTAATTAATTAAATATAATATACAGTATATTTGCACACGTTCCAGGGTGGCAAATACTCTCAATATCGTCCTGGAGAAAACCCACCAATCAGAATTGAAAAGTTATTTTAAATGACTTTAGCCGTGTTTAGTGACCAAATCTAAAGAGCCAGGTACTTCCCGATCTGGTCACCAAACACAACTAAAGCCATTTCAAGTAACGCCTTTCACCAGGCCGATACAAGTCTTTCCGATGTAAAAATAGTTGCAATCATTACAAATCAATTTATATACTCCCGATTTATTCAAAATATTATCTTTATCTTTGTTATTTAAAATATATTTTTTTAATTTATTATTCGTATAAAAAGCTGGTTGGATAGTATTTGGCAAGTTTTTAATTATTAAATTTGCGGTATTGTTATTTAAAATAATATTTTTCTCCATTGTTTATTAACATCAGTTATTTGTGGATATACATAAGATTTAATAATTTTTTTCTTAAGCTTTTTGTTTAACATATTGTTTATTAATTTAGTACTATAACCATTATTTATTGCAATCTGTTTAATTATATTTAATTCTTTGTTAAAATTATTATTTGATAGTGGTATATTAACTAATCTACTAAGCATAGAATGAAAAGCTGATAATTTTTGAGAAAATGGATGATTAGAAGTATTATGTATAACAATGTCTGTATAAGTATCTTTACGATATATATTAAATTCAAATTTATTATTAACAATAGAAATATTTAAGTCTAGGAAGCTTATGTTAAAATTTTGTCCTATTTCTATGGTGAATTTAATTTTTTTATGGATTTTATTTAGGAAATTTAGGAAAATATTTAGTTGTCTTTCATTACCAGTCCATATACAAAACACGTCATCTACATATCTTTTCCAAAAATAAACATATTTTAATAATAAAGGAACTATTAAAAATTTTATTCTCTAAATTGTTTAAAAATATATCAGCTACTAAAGGGCTAATACTAGACCCCATTGATAAACCATCCTTTTGTTTAAAAATAATATTATCAAATTGAAAATAGTTTTGTTTTAAAATAACATTAAATAAATTTGAAATTTTAGAAATAAGAAAAAGTCTTAATAGCGAATGAAATTTAATAAATAATCAAATATTTTTTAAAAATAGCTATCTCTTAAATTTATTTTCATATTAATATTAAAAATAATATTTTTTATTTATATTTCTAATTTAAATGTATTATTCAATGTTTTATAATTATTTTGTCATTAACATTTTTGATCTGTTACTTACCTACTTTAATTCATTTTTGTTTATGCTCATATTTTGTATATTCTTAAATTACTGTTTTAAATTTTTTATCATTTTTTCTATACTTGAAATTATTTTTTAGTATTAATTTATTCCTGAAGATGATAGCATTGCTATCGAAACATGTAGAAATATTTAAATATTTTAAGTAAAGTGGTATATACAAAGTGTATTTTCAATTATATAATTAATAATGATGCCACAAAGTTATCAATCATTTGAAGAAATTATCAAGTTTTTTAGTTTAGTTTGAAACGCGAAAAAACATATTTACTCAGCTTGTAGGAAATAAAGGCCGGTATTTATGTTGCATTTTAAGCTCGGCTTGACAGATACGCCAGGAAATCTACCTGATAGCAACATGACGAACACAAATATTTCTCAAAATCGAACTTAAAAAGTTATTGAAATATCGGCCCTAAACACCATAGATGTGATTAATATACATTTTTTTTTACTTACTTATTATAACATGAACGACATTTTATTTTAAGGTATGCAGATTGCGTATAATGCAGTGTCAAGTAAGAATAATGTGTAGGTACCTTATATAATTTAAATATGACGCACTGTACGTTTGTTTTTGATACAGTAATGTTGTGAAGTGACTAAATTGTTATGTCAAGGAATATAATAAAATATAATAAGAAAGACAAAAATGTACCAGCAACATTAGTATTTAACGCAATTTTTATTGTATATTGTTTGATTTGGTGTTATTAAATTATGAAAAATTCTCCGCTTTTTGTTTTTATACAGACTGAAATATAATTGTTGGTGTATTCTCTGTGGGTTGTTTCAATGATTTTTTATAATAAGAAACTTTCTTTCAAATCGAAACAAAAGAATTACGTAGACGTCAAGGCACAATAAACTGTACTTTGGTCGGTGAAAAAGTGTTATCGTTGTTAAGAAAAAGGTCATTACCGTTATCAGCCAGGTTGACCTCTTGGATAGAATATCAAATGTTAATAAAATCTTTAACAATACTGGCGGGGAGGACAAAAGAATCTCATTAATTGAATCCATTAAAATATAACATGTATTAACAATGTGCCTAACTAGGAGTGCGGTTCATTATACAGGTCAAGATTATTCAAATAAACACACGATAAAAGATTTTTTTGTAGTCTAT